>JAGKTI010005967.1:32069-42584 GCA_018397915.1 Birgus latro
TAATCTGAACGTATTGTTAAAATATTTGCACTAAATGTACAGTGCTTATCTAATTCTCTCTTTCTCTCTCTCTCAGCACAAGAAAGAATCTACCTGGGCGGGAACGACCGTGGCAAAGAGGATACCTGGTCTGGGCAGAGTGGCTGGTTGTTGAGAACACCTGATAAACTGTGGGCAGATCAGGAACCCAGCAGAGGATGGGACGAGGAATGCCTGGTTGCAGAGGAGGGCAGCGACAAGTTGAGCGACGGTTCCTGTCACATCGAAAGTAAATACGTGTGTGAAATAGAGTGACCGACAGGCCGATGACGGTGCCCGATAGGGCGAAGACTGCATGGCTGTGGAAAACTGCAATCACAACATCCACTCAATTCCAAACAAAGGAAGTTCTTCTGATCCCTCTTATTACAGACCCATAGCTGTAACATCTTCTCTTGGTAAAGTATTTGAATCCAATACTTAATTAGTGAAAGACAGCATGGTTTTCGCCACGAAAGATCCACAGTTGATATACTCAATCTAATTACGAAACCAGGTTCAAATCCCTGCTGAGGCAGGGAACAGTTTAAGGATTTGAATTTCATTAAATCAGGCTTTACTGATCTACCAGGAGACCCGCCGACAAGGTCGTAAAAATACCCCCGCTAATACCAATACACCAGTCCTGTATGAGACAGCCCTAGCATGTATTCAATATGGACGGTGGGTGTTGGCGCCGAAGTGGTGACATGTAGAGGTGTGTGGTATGTAGGAGAATTGCTGGGCCTTGATAGCAGGCTGTGAAGCCTATGCCCAGAGTCGGATACATAAAAAGAAAAAAAAATGGAGAAACACATGTAGTGGCCCTTGATATTTCTGAAGCTTTTGATAGAATGTGGTAACGTTCCTTGTTGTCCAATATCCCTCGCTGTGGCCTATTATCTTCTGTCCCACTGATCTCATATCTCAGCGACAGAAAAATAAGAGTAAAGTAGATGGTGTATATTCTACTTTCCACTCCATTAATGCCGGCGAGCCACAAGGATCAGTCCTGGCTCCAACCCTGTTCCTCATTCATATTAATTTCTTGTCTGTCACGCACAATCCCATTCACTCTTATGCGGGTGACTCGGCACTTCAGTCCCTTCACACTTAAACACCCATTCACAAAGTTTGATATCTCTAACTCCCAACTCAGCACAGCAATCTTCATAAATCAAGACTTATCTAAGATTACTGAATGGGGATAAAATATCATTGTCTCATTTAATGCTTGGTAAATCAGGTATATCCAATTAACAAATAGACAGATGTTGCTTGATTTCTATATGAGCTTCACGACTGCCAACATTGCTATCCCTAAAAGTATTGAAATTCTCTGTGTTCGCTTAACAATACCCTCAGTTGGACCTTCCACGTTGGATCACTAGCTCAAACTGCCTCTCAGAATTTTGAATTACTGTACATGATCCGTTACTTCACTGACAAGCAGTTAGCCATTAACAAGAGTCATGTGCGCTTTCGGCTCTAATATTGCTCACCCTTGTAGAGTGGATGTGGAGAGGTTGCACTAAAACAACTCGACAAAATTCAGAACAAATTTATAAAAGTAATAACCCAGCAATTACAAATGAACTAAGGAATGTTGCCTCTCTTGCATTATTTTACTGATACGTTATTGGCAAATGCTCAGTCGAAGTTTGCATCCATTGTGTCACCTCTCCACGCCTTCTCCCTCGCCACATGGGCATCTGGTAGCGCCCATGACTTAACTGTTACACTGTCATATTGTAGAACTTCTTACTATCAGAAGAATTCCTTTCTCCGAACTGCCTATCCTTTGAACTTGCTTTCCCAGATTAGTTTCCCCCCCATCTTCAACCAACAGCAATTCAAGTCAAACTGTTACAATTTTTTTTATGAAAGGGGGACACTGTAATCTGGTGTATGGTATTATTTTATTTTATTTGTTTTTCCTTCCTCTGTTATCTTCTGTATAAAAAAGTGAATCTTCTCTGATGATAGGTGATAATGGGCAACTACAGGTTGAGCTGTAGCCTGTGTCACTGGTGCAGTAGAAACAGATGAAGTAAGGAGAGTAACTGCACTGAAGAGTGTGGGTGATCCCTGATCATACCTACTTAAGGTTAATACATTCAGGAACACAGCATCAATACAGACGCTAACTGCCGGGTCGTGGTGGTATGGGGAAGGAGCATGTTGAGCAGCAGCAGTTTGTTTATTCCCCGCGGTAAATACACGAGTCAAGTAAGAAAAGTGTCAGGGTTGGGGAAAATGGACACCCCCTGACGATTCCCTTCACGTAGAGGAATGGATGGTCGTGGAGGAGGGCAGCTGCAGGTTGAGCGATGGCATCTGTCAAACGCAACCTAGATACTCTTGTAAAGAGCGTACTTGGACTGGAATGAGTGGACGACCCCAGATGATACGTACTGAAGTGTAAGCAGACCAGAAACCCAGCGAGTTCAGGATGACGACTGCCTGGTTGTCAAAAAGGACGGCTAAAGGTGGAGCGACACCCTCTAACATCCTTGAAGCAGAAAGGCGCGTTAAGCAAAGCGACGCTGACATGTTACTTCTCAGCACGATACTGAGATGGCAGTTTTTGAGATGAAACCAACCAAGGGTCACGTATCCAAACCCTCTCCAGGAAATAGACCAAAGAGTCTCTCTATTCGTTTTCCCCACTCATATTTCAAGTGAATTATCTGTAAGAAACATAATGCTTTAGAAACGTTTACGTACATCTTTAAACTGGTTTTGCTTTAAACAAGACATAAGCATAGAGCTGGTATTAAAGAATATGAGAACAATCTCTACCCGCAGTTGTGCTTTAATAAACTCACGTTATTGAAGCGTATGATCCTTAGTGACTGTATGACGTGGTTTGCATAAGACATTTGGGCAATACGTATATAGTTAGATTAGTCTTTACACAGCTGTGGTACTCGATTGAATAATCAAATGTCTGTGGTGGCCATGAACTTAGTAAAAAAAATAAATAAAAACTAAACTTTTGCAGCTGCATGTAACTCGGCCACTAGTGAAGTTTCGTAGACATGGGGGGGGGGGGGGTGCCTTCCCATTCAAGGCCTGTGCCCCCCAGGTGCCCCCCACCCCCCACAGAAGAATATCCTAAGCAAAAGGGTTTCATACACGGATACATTTTTGATGATAGATGAAGTGTAAATAACATGTGGCAACACTGTGACCGGCAAAATATGCACCTTAATCTGTATATCATTATCTAAGCACTGAACTGATTTTGTAGTTTCGTGTTAAATTCACAATTATTTCTATTTATATTATGACGGTGGCACCTAGTTTCTAATTACCGTATATCTTTATGTCAATTAGACTGTGTTTATCCCCTTGTGTTTATTGACAAATATCGTTGTGGATTAGTTTATTCAGGAGTGTGGAATGTTCTAGAAGCGATGTGCTTTTATATAATTTGGAAAGTTCACGAGAGTTAATGTTGTTAATGTGGTCTGTGTTTCTCAGTTTAATCTCTGTCTAAATATTGTGTATTTCATTGTGTTATTTAATTAATTGGTTGGTGCGTTTATTACTTAAATCAGTTATGTGGTGTCGAATGTTCTAACATTACCTAGAATATCAGAGGCCCCAGGATATTCTAGATGTTGCAGCTGTTGTATATAATTATAAAGTAAAGAAGGCGAGAGTTTAAGTGACAGCTGACAGAGAACCTTTGGAGAGTGAGTGAGAGTTAACAAAACAGTTACGGTGTAGGTACAGGCGGCGGTGACGAGTGAACAGTGTATCCTGCTGGGGGTTGGCAGTAATATTTTCAGTGGCTGTGACTTGTGAAGGATATTTGTAGTCAATGTGCAGAAAGGTATTGAGCATTTCCTGACTGGGAAACGATCAGCAGATGAAGCTGAGCTACCTGTATTAAGTGCCAAAACACAAAGCTAGTTTGCTGTTGAAACTAGTACCAAACATCCTTCTGATGAGGAGGAAAATGTGTGGATAGATGACAGCAGTGAATCAGAGTCTGAGGGAGATGATGACAGCATAGTTGATGAAGACAGTGTTGCAGCAACATGTGAAACACCAGCAGAACAAAGAGCAACATGTAAGCTAATTCATAAGCCTCCGGGACTCTCTGACATCAGTGCTGGACGAACTGATGAGCCAAAACACCGAGAACTGTCAACATTTCTCACCACACAGTTTGGCAAAAAGAGACGGGCTTTCTCGGCCAGATGGTACGAACTGTACCCATGGCTTGGGTATTCAGTTAGTCAGGATGCAACTTTCTGCATCAGTTGTGGGTTGTTCCTTGTTCCTGACCGAACTATATCAGAAAATACCTTCACAATGTCAGGTTATAGGCAGCTGAAAAAAGCAATAGAGAAAGACTCTGGATTTGCACAGCTTGAGAGAAGTGATTATCACAAGGCCACATTTTGTGCATGGAAAGACTTTCAGTCCCAGCCACAATCAGGAAAGAGCATCAATATTGCATTAGTTTCGACTAATGAAAAACAGATTAAAAAAACAAACAAACGTTATGTGAAACAAGTTGGAAAAGTACTGTGCCTTCCAGGAAGACAGAAATTGCACAGAGAGGTCACAGGGAGGCCAGTGGAAGCAGCAACAGAGACAATTTTCTTGAAATATTGGAGCTAGTCATTGAATATGACAGTATGGTAAAACAGAGGCTGACAGGAATACATGGTGTAAAGTATACGAGCCCACAGATCCAGAATGAAATGATAGAGATTCTTGCTTGCATTATAAGAGATGAAATATGCAACGAAATACATGTCAGCACTTAATACTCTTGGTGGATGAAAATACCAGTACATCAGTGGGAAATTGTTGACTGGGTTTGAACAGTTCCATACCAGCTGGTATTAAGTATTTAATGTGGGACTGGGTAGAGCTGATGCTAAATTGTTGACTGGGTATGAACTGTTCCATACCAGCTGGTATTAAGTCTTTAATGTGGGACTGGGTAGAACTGATGCCGGTGGAAAAGAAAGACTGACATGAAATATCAGCAAGATTATTTCTAAACCCATCCCAGTCTGCCCTGTCAAAGTGACATCTGGTCATTCCGAGTGATTCAGAACGGGGAGGTTTGGGGCAACTGACTAATGAGGCTTTGATAAGACTGTGGTCGGAGGATCCAAGTGGTGAAAGTACCTCTGTCCTGTATTGATCTAGATTACTCGTCAGGAATAGGTCCAAAAGATAGGCACTATGGTCAGGATTATCTGACATGGTTGGTTGCTTTACCAATTGCATGAGATTAAGCGATTCTGTAAACAACTCGCATTCTAGACCAGCATCGTCAGTCCTGGCAAAATGCAAGTACCATTCTATATTATAGACGTAAAAATCTCCCAACAAGGTAATTTTAATAGTTGGGGTGGGGTTAAGGTTGGTCAACTGCGTGCATATGGAGTCAAATACGACGAGTTCTTATGAGGCATTGAGGGAGCGATAAAGTGTACAGAAATATTTACCTCCGCCGACGAAGTTGGAGGAGGTTAAGTTTTCACCTATGTTTCTCTGTCTGTCTGTTCAGACGATATCTCCAAAAGTTCTCAATGAATTTCAATGAAATTTTGTAGAAGGGTGGGCCATGGGCCCAGAAAGAATTGAATAACTTTGGGGGAGGATCCGGATCCTATCTCCACGGATCCGAATCCGTATCCTTTTTAATGGCAATGGCATTGGCCAAGGTATGCGCTCACTGAGTGCTTTCTAGTTGGTTATATTATGGTACTTTAGTTTGTATCATGCGTAATCAAAACCTGTAGAAGTTCATGATAATCATGTCATATGCATATTTAAATTGAATACAGCAACAGTGCCATCCTTGTTTCGAAAGTGTGAGATGATGATTAACCAGGAAAAAATGTATGGGGATAAGTTAGCAGAAGGAAAGATTTGTGTTTCTGTGAAGAACAGGGCTAGAGGAGATATGGATTCAAGGAAGATGAGAAAAGAATCCAGATTCGTACTATGACTACGGATGTTGGTAAAATACTGTATACAGCCTAACCCGCACTTCTCCGCTGACGAGCATGATCTGTGGTTGCAATAACCAGTGCTGGCACAGTCGCTTGATGACGACCTCGAGAGCCCTTTGCCGCCAGCCTTACCCTGCCGGTGGTGACAATACGAGGTATTGTACCATCGCGTTTGCGCTTAATACTGCAGCCGCCATTGTTAAGGGGGGGGGGAGAAACAGGTGTGATGTCTAATGTGCTTGTAGTGTGGTGTAAACAGTTGGAGGTAGATGTTGATGAGAGTATGCTGTGTTAATGAAAACACTAGAAATGAAAATGTATGATAGGTTAAACATATATTCAATCATGTTACTGCATGAGGAGAATAAGCCTTGTTCTGTGTGAGTCTTCCGGTTGAAGAGAGCATCCGGTCTTAGTCTCTTCCTCGGTGTTGTGCGGGGGGTGGCAGGCCGGGCCCGACGCTCCCTACGGCAAGGGGCAGAATGCACATCGCGGGCGAAGCACTCGGGGATGACAAGGCGAGGCAGCCCATTCTCCTCAACGATCTAAGGGAGAAGAACGTGCAAAGCCCTGTTGTCACCCCCAGAAAATGTCCTCGCCGTCGCGATGCGCATTTCAACGACGGTGCTTATCTCCCTAGGACTCTCAGGACCCTTGGCCAGGCGTCCCCGGGGCGTGAGACGTCGCCATGCATGGGCATAACCCTGCACGGCCACGCCTCCCGGCCCAGTAGCAGCCCGAGCTTCAGGACCCTTAGGAGTTCCAAAGAAACAAAACTCCAAGGGAGCGCTGGAGATGCCGAGGGTTTGGTGCAACGACAGCCTGGCGGTGCACGAAAACATCAGCCATAGTATCCTGGCGTTTGATGAAACCGCCCTGACGTTGAATCAAACCACGGTTCCCCTGATCTTCTGGGCCGCCGGAGACTGAGATTTGCTTCTTGCCCCCCTCAACGGGTCGCAGGCAGTAGCAGGTGATGTGGCCTCCATCGTAGCTCGATCTGCTCTGGCTAGTGTCTACATTCCTTAGCTCGTAGTGAGTCGACCGTTATCTTGCTGGCGGCTTCGAAAACCTGTGAGCTGCTCTTATCTCGTTTTCCCCCCTTCCTCCTCCCCGAAACATATTTAGGTCTACTTGCTGCCTTATTATTTCTCTACCATGGAGTATGACAATTCAGACAGGCTGAACATCTATAAAGAAAATACCAGAAAATATCATAATTCTATTTGATATATAAAACATTACCTAAATTTCCACTGTATTCTGGAATCAGTCTGCTACATGTCACTTACATATGCCGTAGTTAAATCATCTAGATTCCGACTAAGCAGTAACTAAATTATAATCATCTCTCGTAAAATCGGCGATACACACAGTCCCTCAACACAATCTCCTCTCATTCCAGCACGATCCCCGCTAGGAAGTGAATCGTTAATAAATATAGTACTCAGTATGGGAACTTTATTTTACTCATTATGTCCAGTTTATACACAGGCTTTATTTACACACCGATGCTACTCCTGCTAAGAAGTAACCTATTCTCTATGCTAATGAATCTAGCATGGATGGAGACTTAGGTACTTTATAAATCAAACATTTATAAATAAGAATCGACTGATTTACCGCGAGTTTTGATTGCAGTCTGTTTAACCTCGTCTGATGAAGATCCCTAACCTCTTCCAGCTTAGTTAATGGCCAGATGTAGTAAGATTGGAGGATAAATTTGACCAGTAACAAAGGAGACTCATTCCTGCCTCATTACGAAGACAAAATCTCACGCAACCAAGACGAAAAACCGTATTCTCGTCGATTGTGGAAGCTCCCTAACACCTTTTCCTAAGCGATTTATTTCGTTCATTACACCTTACTGTCCTCTGTTGTTAAATGAATCCTTCCAATAACACCAAACTCTGTTTAAATAACGTACAAAAGGATATCAATTAGCCAAAATAAAATATAAATCACTAAGGAAGAGGTTTCCTTAACTGCCGAGAATACGAGCCAACTGTGTATAGTGGCTCTGAAGAACTCGTAACGCCTTCTCCTTTGCGATTTGTTCTATTTATTACATTTTAATAATCTCCCATTCACTGATGGAAACTATGTAACTACTGGGAAAAAAATGTAACATACTAGAGAATATTTAGCTGTAATATTTAAAAAAAAAAATCGCTTAGGAGAGAGTGCTAAGGGTCATATATGCCAAAAATAATATGGCTTTGTAACTCATCGATTCATATAAATCTCTCTATCACCAGCTCCAAAGAATAGGATTTAAGTAAGGAATAGGATACCCAGGTTAGGATCGTAAGGATACCCAGGTTAGGACCGTAAGGATTCCCAGGTTAGGATCGTAAGGATACTCAGGTTAGGACCATAGGAATACCCTTCTTAGGACTGTAAGGATTTGGCCACCAGGATCGGTTAGGTTTGTTTCCCTCGTTTGGACATCTACATTTTTTTTTTTTTCCAATATTTCCCCTTTTTCAAAAACCCAAAACGTTGATCGGTTATTCATTTTTCAAGGAATTCTTTAATTCTGAAGTACCAATTATCAGATTTAATCCCCAAGTCCTCTGGTATTCAAAGCACTTCTCAGTTTGAGTGGGAGTTAAGACTGTCACTAAAAGAGCACTCATTCCCCCGACAGAAATCACTATTAGTATCGAATAAATTAATAATAATGATAATAATAATAATAATAATAATAATAATAATAATAATAATACATCGTTAGACAGGTTTCATGTCAAAATCGTGGTGTGATTAATTCTACAAAAATACCGATGCTGTTCTTGGCTGTATATCCTTCATTTCTACCTGGTTACTGATAAAAACTGTATTTCTATTATGATAATTACTCACGTTGTTCAGCATTCAACATGCCTTGGAATGACAACCACACGATTTATTCCCGTGATAAAAAGAGCTTTGTAGAGGTCGGCTGGGATAATGGCCGTTCACAGCTGATATCAATCCACTGCTGGTCATCATCTTTTCACTGCAGGATTATTGCTTTTCCTGCCTGTTATTTATTTCATGCATTTATATCTTAATTTCGTCCATGTTTCCTTTCATACTCATATTCATTCTCACGTGTTTTTTTTTTTTTTTATAATTTCCTTTTTTCATCCACGCTTGCTCTATTCACTTTTTCTTTTCTTCGCCTTGCGTCTTTCCATCATTCATTTCCTATCATCACTCTGTCCTTGCATCAGCTTTTTTCCCTTTTTAACTGTTCATTTCACACAACCAAGTTTTCGTCTTCACGTCTTTAATATCACATTATGAACTCTCCCTTCCCTTCAACCACATCCTCTACCTCTGTCACAGGTGAACGACATCTCTAAACTAACTAACCTCTCTTTAACCAGTACATATCTTTTACTACACCTCTTCCAACCCTTCAACCTAATTCGTTTCCCTTACCCTCCGATTCCTCCCTCCTCTCATTTTTCCGTAAATCATTTAATTCTTACAATAGTCTATAAATACGCTGCTATTCTAACGTATCTAATGCTTTATATTTTCCTACAGTAATTCTCTCGTTGTGTCATTCATTCCATGCTCCATATATTTCACATCTTCAGCTCAGACGTCGACATGAAGTTTTTTCCTTGTCAGACAGTTATTATTATTATTTTTTAAAATGTTCTAATTCTCTTTTTTTTTTTTCGTTTTTCCTCTATTCTCTCTCAACACCCTTAACTTTCTCCGTCCGAGTCTTCAAGTGCACTGTTGGCTGTGCTACTTCCGTGACTATTGTTTATATTGTATAACAGTTACATCAGCTCAGTCCTACTTAGATGTAATACTGCTTCGTCTCTCGATGTGCAGTTTTACTACCGTCTCTCTCTCTCTCTGTCTCTTTCTAAATAACACAATTAACCCTCAGCCGATGCAGCTGTCGACGCAGATGATGCAACTGATGAACGACGGAGGCTGAGTGGGCTAGACTGCCACCCCCACCCCCTCCCTTGCCTCCCCTACCCTCTCCCCTCCCTCCTCGTCTCTCCGTTGCCCCTCCGCCTCCTCCTCCACCTTTGCTCAGCTCCTCCAGGCACGATTTGACCCCGACACATACCTCGCTCACTCTGGAAATGGAAAAAGAAAAGTGAAATTAAAAGGACTGTTCATGACTTTACTTTTAACATTCTCAGCTCCTTATGACACACTGTAGACTACAGAATGGCTTGGTGGCACCTGGAATGGAGCACTAGAGTTGTCCTGACCTTTTGGTTTGAGGATTAGAGACACTATACTCCTTTCACCTTAACCTGATCCAGATTTTCCTCCTTTTTGCAGCTTATTTCACGTAGCTCGATGGCACTTCTTCGTGACTAGCTTCGAGTGTTAATCTACCGTTACAGCTCAGTTCAGCAGCAGGATGGAAAGAAAGCAACTTTAGGTGCAATTAAAACTGTAAAGAAAACGTTATTAACACTGTCAGGCTCCTACACTTATGCAGCTAGAGAGAGAGAGAGAGAGAGAGAGAGAGAGAGAGAGA
>JAGKTI010005969.1:0-11654 GCA_018397915.1 Birgus latro
ATACTGTACATGTGTGTGTGTGTCTGTGTGTGAATCCTGGGAGCAGATTTTCATTGATTCACGTTGAGTTAAACACGGCAGTATTTTTGCAGTTGTTAAACTTCTTCCCGATATTTTCAATTTTCCTCACTCATACTCTCCCTTCGTGCGAGTGAGCGAAAAGCAGCGCTCCAAAGTGTTTCATTTTTATTCGCCGTTTCGTCTACAGAGAGACATCATTAGGAATGGAAAGACCACATCCACATCTGGGAATTAACTATGTTTACACAGATAAGTGTAGAGAAACGTAAAAATTGGAGCAAATGAGTACTTAGTTTAAAAGTACTGCACATCAAAAATAATTTAAGTATGGCTGAGTAACAATTTTCTATATTCTTTTTACAAGGGAGTATACATAAAGAAAGGCACATGCTATATATAAAACCTGCTTAAGTAGTTTGAACACTTTATGAATTTTTCTCAAGACATTCATCAAAGTTTACGAATATACTTTTTATCTAAATTACAGGAATATCATATGAACAGGAATAAAATATGTACTTACACTAATCTCTTATTCGATAATTTAAGTTAATAAAGTACCTGTAAATACAAAAACGTCATACAGTTAATTACTTTATACAGGAAAATACAGGGTGTCCATAAAGTCTCTTTACAATAAAAAATTTATTACAAAGGCAATTGATGAGATATCTTAATCAGATTTGTTCTATGTACTCAGTGGTTATCAAAGTTTTTAATCACATTGCATTTGTGTATTTCAGGTACCCTGTTGATGAAAGATGTTAAGTTAAGGTACTGTTAAATGAACCCCTTTGTAAAGAGACTTTATGGACACCCTGTACATCAAGACAGTGCAGATGACACCCCGTGTACTACATACTGATATTGTAGAACTAATGTAGGCATTACATAGGCATCAGTATACATCTCATATCACAATGTGCAGGATGTAGTGTCTGCTTCACACATACACAGCTCCTCACTAGGAATATCAATCAACATAATCTATATCCACAATCTTGTCCCAGGCCATCAAGAATGTCTTAACCCGCCCAGTTCCGACTGGATTTTTACCCAGCCTACCTCAGATCCTGACTGATTTTCAACTTTTTTTTTTTTTTTTGGCTCAAACCTCCGCTATTGGTGAGAAACATCGAAAATTCATAGAGAAATCGCCCTCCTGAGTTTGAAAATGTTGATACAAATGTCATTTAGCCTTATGTTTTCCTTCTTTTTCATGGTACCTGGCTAAAGAAAATGAACTATGGAAGGGTTAACTAATTCAGGCCACTTTAAATTACGTATTAATTTATTTATTTGGTACGAATTTATGTGTAGTACAAGTCTATATTGGTTTTCACACAATAATATAGGCGATGAAAGCATACTGATCTACCAGAAGACCCGCCGACATGTCGTAAAAATACCCCCGCTAATAACAATACACCAGTCCTGTATGAGACAGCCCTAGCATGTATTCAATATGGACGGTGGGTGTTAGCGCCGAAGTGGTGACATGTAGAGGTGTTGGTATGTAGGAGGACTGCTGGGCCTTGATAGCAGGCTGTAAAGCCTATGCCCAGAGTCGGACACATATAAAAAAAAAAAAATTGTTCACTCACCCAAAACCTCAGTATATGGCACCCTCTTTTACGACATTACCACCTCATCACTTCTGTTTGTTTCTACCTCTAGCTTATTTGTTTCTTTGTCCTCCATCTCAGGAATCACTTTCACCGTCATTGGAGAGACCGTGGGGCAACATACCTTTACTGACCAGGTTACTGCTAACAGATGAATTGCCCAGTGTGGGGGGAGGGGGGGGAGGAGGGGTTAAGTGGGGCCAGGCAGTATCCCTGCTTGACAGCAGGTAGAGGAAGGTCTCCCACATAGGCCTATCAAAAATCACCCGCAGATGTTGAAAAATGTGCACACAATGGGCCTTGCAATTGAGTGACATACGATGCATGTCGGTGGGTCTGTCCGCGGAAAAACGCAGAAAAAAGTAGCGACGTGCATCGTACGTCGGTGGGACATGGCGGGTTAACACATTATGTATCTCAAACAATCTCTTTGTAGTCCAAGTGAATGGAAACCTACCACACACATACACACACATACATCCTCTCCGAGCTGTATATCATGTCGGAGGGATTCCCTTCATGCCAGAAGGGGTTAGAGAGCCCGAGAATACAATCCAGTGCAGAAGGCAGGAGACAGGATCAGCTAGGAGATTTTGCCATCTTGCTACTTTACCTGTCACTCACACTTCGTTATAACTGTGTACAATAAACTCTGTAACCCAAGAGTGCTCTGTAACTCGCCTCACTTATGACACACATAGGGGGAAGGTGAAAAGAGAGAGAGAGACTTACCTATTCACTCTAGTTGACGATACACCATTTTACTAAGCAGTGGCAAGTTCAAGCCATACGACGCCACACTACTTTATACTGGCGGTGCTTTGACAATCTACAACCAAGCTACCTATATCTCTACGTCTAGCTACGGCAATGCTCATCGATATTGGCAACAGTGGTGAACAATGGTAAACTACGATAAACTATGCTCAGCAGTTCTAAAACTAAACACGTGTTGTTCCAACATCTGTTTTTATACCCCGACACCCAGGTTGGGGGTCGTGGGCGTGGTTAGACTGGATGAGGGCTGATCTTCTAAAGCATGTGAATGGTGGGGTCGACGGGGGATGGGACAGGGGGAAGGATGGGTAGATTATCTGACCTGAGGTGAGAATGTCCTTGTCCCTTGTTCAGCCACGTGTAGCACTATCAAACAGGGATATGTTCGTAGTCATGTTAGTCTGTACATTATTCATCAGTGCTCTTTCTCTCATATAAATTTCATTTAACATTTTCAGTTTTCTCCAGTCTTTGCAATGTGCAACAATTTTGATGTTCTTGGCTATTCTGTCTCCATCAACATCAGCTCTGTAATGTCCTTGATGATGTTGTTTGATGGCTCAATCCTGTACATGCATAGATAGCCGACCACCTTGGCTGCAAGTCGTGTGACCCATGTAGGTATTATTACGAGGCTCGCAGTCATCAGTAGTAAATTGATATTCAGTCACTACATTGGTTTTAGACAGCATCCCAGTCTGACTGGTTAAGTAGTTTTTCATTACCATGGCACTAGCATGCAGGTTCTTGTAGTAACAAACTAGGTGGTATCTCAGATTGCCACCACCGGCAGGGTAGGCCTGGTGGCACAGGGTCCTCCCGGTCGCCATCAAGTGGTTGTGCCGGCAGCACCTGTTGCAAATTCCATTCAAGCTCGTCAGTAGAGGAGTGCAGGTGCGGCCTTATTCTTCACCAGTATCCCTGGTCTCAATACCGACTTGAATTCAGTTCATTTTTTCCTACAGTCCATATCCACTCTAGCCCGGTTCCTCGCAGGACCCGAAATCTCTCCCTCTACCTAAATATCCCCATTTTGTTTTCCTGTATACTATCTCCTCACAAACTTCCGTAACGAGGGTGGCACCTGTTGTTACATCAAATCTGAATATTCAGTTAACACTGTTTTAAACTTCACATCAACTAATTTTGATTACTCACTGTGTAAACTAAATTATCTAAATATTACCAAATATATCTGTGTAGTCTCTCGCTCTCCCAGTGCTTCTTCAGAACCCAGTGTAATTGACTCCATAACCACACAGCTGAGTAACCTTTACCTTGCCCTTCGCACTGAAATTAACATTTTGGGTGATTTTAAAGTACTTAATTAGTGGGTAATTACGGCGCTTCAATCGGATCGAGCAGGTGAAGGTTTATATCCAAGGGATGCTTGGGGTTTATTGCTCATGTAATGCCGCTCAGGGATGAGTGAGGCTGGTCACTCTCATCTTAAATGTCAGGACCAACTTGCCTAGCCCCGGGCTCCTACGCTCCTCTGTGGGGCGACATAGGATTGGATGATCAATGGATGGATGTTGAATGGTTATTTCATTCTGCCAGGACTGATGATGCTGGTCTAGAGTGTGAGCTGTTTGCAGAACTGTTTTATCTCGCGCAGTTGGTAAAGCAACCAACCAGAATTCCAGATAATCCTGACCATTATGCCCATCTTTTGGATCTTTTCCTGACAAATAATCCAGATCAATATAGGGCAGAAATACTGTCACCACTTGGATCCTCTGACCACAATCTCATCATTAGTCAGCACCCCCAAACCTCCCCGTTCTGAACCTGTGAACCTGTGAGGGTGACCCGATGGCACTTTGACAGGGCAAACTGGGATGGATTTAGAAATTATCTTGCTGACATTCCATGGCAGTCTTTCTTTTCTAGTGGTGTCAGTTCCACGCAGTCCCATATTAATGACTGAACACTAGCTGGTTTTATTCATACCAAGTCAACAGTTCACTAAAAGATCGAACTCTCCAAAGTGGTTTAATAGCCACTGTGCCAGAGCAACGGCCCAAAAGTCATTAGCATATAACTCTTACTTAAAATCAGAAACATCTGAATCACTCTGTCAATATAAAATTGCTAGAAACCATGCAAAATCTATAATAAATCTTGCTAAAGCAAACTGTCTTCAAAATCAAGAATCAAAACTACTTAACAACCCTAATGACAATAGAATATTCTGGTCAACTCTTCAAAATCAAGAATCAAAACTACTTAACAACCCTAATGACAATAGATTATTCTGGTCACCTCTCAACTCATTCAATAATAACTTAAACAAGTCATCATCCATTCCCCCACTTAAATCTTCAGATGGTAACATTACAAATGACCCACGTGGGAAAGCAAATATCTATGCCAGTACATTTACCTGAATTCTACCATAGAGTGAGTCATCCAGAACGTCCCAGTACTTGAACTTGACTTTCCCGAAACTGCTCCACTTAAAATACAGACTAGATACGTAAAAACCATCCTGGACAATTTGCCAACCATCAAAGCTCCAGGCCCAGATGGAATTCCTCCAATTGTTTTGAGAAAGTGTTCCCCAGAACTTGCCTGTGTTCTAGCTAAATTCTTCAGACTATGCATATGTACAATACTTCTTCATTCCCTAATTCATGGAAAGAAGCCAGTATCCACCCAGTTCCAAAGAAAGGAAGTTCCTCTGACCCCTCTGATTACAGACCAATAGCTATTACATCTTCTCTTGGTAAAGTATTTGAAACTGTAATTAATAAGCGCATAGTTAAACATCTTGAATTCACCAACTAATTAGTGATAGACAATATGGTTTCACCACGAAAGATCCATCATTGAAATATACAATCTCCTGAATCATACCATCCATCAGTCAACTAACCAACATGAGGAAACTCATGCAGTAGCCCATGATATTTCTAAAGCTTTCGACAGAGTACGGCACCATTCCCTGCTGTCCAAACTCCCTTGTTATGGACTAATGTCTTTTGTTCCTCTGCTTTCCTCATATCTCTGTGACAGAAAAATAAAAGTAGATGATGAATATTTTAATTTGGCACCAACCCTATTCCCAGTTCATATTAATGATCTCTTATCTGTCACCCACAGCCCCATCCATTCATATGCAGATGACTCCAAACTTCACAGTTCATTCACACTCAAACATACATTTACAAAGTTTAATATCTCTAACTCTCAACTCAGTACAGCTATCTCCATAAGTCAAAACTTATCAAAGATCAATGAATGGGGACAAAATAACCTTGTCTCATTTAATGCAGTAAAACCAAATATATACAATTTACTAATGGAGAGACATTGCCAGATTCTTATATTACCTTCAGTGCTACCAATATTCCCTTCTCCAAACGTATTGAAATTCTCTGTTTTACTTAATAATGACCTCAGCTGGACCTCTCATGTCAGATCACATGCTAAAACCGCCTCAAAGAAACTTGGATTATGTACGGAGTCCGAAACTTCTTCACTGATGAGCAGTTAACTATAATTTATATGAGTCATGTGTGCTATCAGTTTGAATATTGCTCACCCTTGTGGAATGGATGTGGAGCAGTTGCACTAAAACAGCTAGACAAAATTCAGAACAAAGCTGTTGGAATTAGTAATAACCCTGTTATTATAAATAAACTACCTCCCCTACAAGTAACAAGGAATGTTCCCTCCTTTGCATTGTTTTACAGATACTTTTATGGCAAATGCTGAGCCGATGTTGCATCTATTATGCCACCTCTTAATGCCTTCCCTCATGCTACAGGGGCATCTGGTAGCATGCATGACTGGAATGTCACACTGCCATACTGCACAACTTCTGCCTATCAGAATTCTTTTATTCCCCAAAGTGCATCTCTTTGGAACTTGCTTCCCAGGAGTTGTTTCCCCCCAAACTTCAACCTACAGCTGTTTAGGTCGAACTGTTACAGATATTTTTTGAGTGGAGGATGCCAGTAATCTAGTGTATGGATTTTTTTTTTTAATTCATTAATTTTGTTTTTCTTTCCTCTGTTCCATTATTGAAAAAAAATGACTATGGACATACAATTTTCATTAGTAGGTTGACAGTTTCTTTTCACTATATCCTTAATAGCCTTTAGATCTTTTTGACAGTGAAATGAAATCGTCAACCTACTAATGAAAATTGTAATCTCCACATTGGCATCTACTACAAGAACCCGCGTACTAGTGCCATGGTAATGAAAAACTACTTAACTGGTCAGACTGGGATGCTGTCTAAAACCAAAGTAGTGACTGAATATCAATGTACTACTGAGAACTGAGCCTCGTAATAATATCTACATAGGTCACACGACTTGCAATCTAGGTCATCGGCTATCTCTACACATACAGGATGGAACCATCAAAGAACATCATTTAGGACATAATGGAACTGATGTTGAGATAGTATAGCCGAGAACACCAAAATTGTTGTACATTGCAATGACTGAAGAAGACTGAAAATGTTAGAAATAATTCATATAAGAGAAATAACACCGATAATTAACCCGTACCACGCTAACGACGTAGATCTACATCCCCTTCAAAAACGCCGGTGACCTAGATCTACGTCCTGCAGCACTGAGAAGTCACTGCAAGCAACTGAAGTAAAATGGAAGGTAATATCGTATCTCGCTAACTTCAGACATTTCACTGCTATGTTTGCAACACTGATTTAGGAGCGCAGGAGGCGAGTGAGGCTAAACAGGCTCCAGACACTCTGCTCTGTCTGTAACCTTGAAGATTTCAGAGGTCGAGTGGCACCTACCTGACTCGATTCAACTAAGTTTCTGGCATTGCTGACTACTTTTATTAGTGCCAGGGATCTTAAATTGATGTATTAAGCCCATTTACTCAAAAAAAAAAAAAAAAATCGGTTCACAGGCTCAGAGATGCTCTGCTCTCTCAGTAACCTCGAAGATTTCAGACGTTGTGGCACCAACCTGAAGCGATTCGACTAACTTTCTTGCTTCAGTGATTATTTTTATTAGTGCCAGGGATCTTATATTGATGTATTAAACCCATTTAGCCAGGAAAAAAAAATCCAAAATTGGTTCACAAGCTCACAGCAACTTTCTTCTCTCAGTAACCTCGAAGATTTCAGAGGTAGAGTGGCATCAACCTGACTCAATTCAACCAACTATCTGGCTTTAAAGATTACTTTTATTAGTACCAGGGATTTTATATAGATGTATTAAGCCCATTTAGCCAGAAAAAAAAAAAAATCCAAAATTGGCTGGCGTAGAGGAGTCTCATTTCTCTTATTTTGCCCAGTGCGGTACGGGTTAACCCCTACAAACCAGGGGTTTTCCAATGTTGCACACTTCTCCCTAACGGGGATTTCCGTGATTTTTGAAAAAAAAAAACTTACTTCAAACCCTAATATCTGCCCATCTATAAGAGCTAGAGAAAAAATCAAAGATACATAATACTCACCAACTCTTCCTCTTTCAAATCCACACATCTCCAGGTGGGTAGTCCCATCGATGGGTGGCAGGAAGACGCTTGCGGCAATACACGTTAACCAGGGTTGCTCCGCGCCCCAAATTTTGACGGCTACACACGTCAACTGGCGTGTAGGGGTTTATATGCAAACTAACATGGCTATAACCCGCCGAGTCCCGACCGGTTTTTTACCCAGCCTACCCCCAGATCCCGACCGATTTTCAACTTTTTATTTTTGGCTGAAACCTTCGCTTTTGGTGAGAAACATCGCGATTCTGAGGTAAAAAAATGTTGATACAGGTGTCACTCAACCTTACGTTTTCCTTCTTTTTCAGGGTACCTGGCTAAAAAAAAAAAAACGAAATATGGAAGGGTTAACTAATTCAAGCCACTTTAAATTACATATTTATTTCATTTATTTGGTACGAATTTATGTGTAGTAAAAGTCTATATTGGTTTTTACACAATAATATAGGCGTTTATAAGCATTGTTCACTTACCCAAAACCCAAGTATATGGCACCTTCCTTTATGACATTACCACCTCATCACTTCTGTTTGTTTCTACCTCTAGCTTCTTTGTTTCTTTGTCCTCCACCTCAGGAATCACTTTCACCGTGAATTTCATCATTGGAGAGACCGTGGGGCAACATACCTTTACTGGCTAGGTTACTGCTAACAGGTGAATTGCCCAGTGTGGGGGGAGGGGGGAAAGGGGGTTAGGAGGGGCCAGGCAGCATCCCCACTTGACAGCAGGTAAAGGAAGGTCTCCCACATATGCCTACCAAAAATCATCCGCGAATGTTGAAAAATGTGCACACAATGGGCCTTGCAATTGCGTGACGTACGATGCACGTCATTGGGTCTGTCCGCAGAAAAAGTAGCGACGTGCATCGTACGTCGTTGGGACTCGGCGGGATAAACATATCGCTGTTTAACAGTGATACATGCAGCCGTACACGGGACAAAAACACTCTCACCTGAGGCCAGATAATCCGTCCATCCTTCCCCCTGTTCCATCTCCTGTCATCCCCACCCCTGACATGCTTGAGAAGATCCAGTCTAGCTGCACCCAAGACCTCCAACCTGTGCATCGGGTATAAATACAAATGTTGGAACAACACATGTTTAGTTTTAGTTCTACAGTATCAGTAAGTAGTACACAAGGTGTCATCTGCACTGTCTTGATGTATCTTTTCTGTACAAAGTAATTAACTGTATGGCATTTTTGTAATTATAGGAACTTTATTTTCTCAAGATATCGAATAAGTTACACTGCAGAAATTAGTGTATGCACATTTTTTATTAGTCATTGTGTACATATAATTTTCCTGAAACTCGGGTAAAAAGTATATTCGTAAATTTTGATAGGTGTCTCGTGAAAAAATTAAGTATTCTAGCTACATAAGCAAGTTGTATATATAACATGTGCCTTTCCTTATGTATACTCCCTTGTATAAAGAATATAGAAAATTAGTATTTAGACATGCTTAAATTATTTTTGAAGTGCAGTAACTATAATTAAGCATCCATTTGCTATAATTTTTACGTTCTTTCACACTATCCTATGTAAACACATTTCATTCACAGATGTGGATTTGGTCTTTCCATTCCTGATGATGTGTCTCTGTAGAATGTTCCATTCCTGATGATGTCTCTCTGTGGAATGTTTTACATCCATATATTCACCACAAGAACACCTCACATGTTTCTGAAATGCTTGTGCAAAACAAGAAATAACTAAAACGAACAAATTCAGTATATGATATGTGTACTTATAAATAAAAATATAATTATGAATGCTTTCCCCCTTTCTTATGTTTATGTTTCTTCCTGTTTGGAGATGTACTTTTTACTCTCGGTGGTATAGTGCTTGTGGAAAGAGAGGAGAAGGATGTTTTTCTTTAGTCTGTTTCAAGATAATGGATGCATTTACATGTTCTTAGGGACAGCGGTCAAAAAACGATAAGACCTGAGATAAAAACGGTGGGCCAGGGAAGGAGGGGGTAGGGGACTGAGGTAAGTTGTAGTTGTAAGTACAATGAATAAGGAAAAATAATAAGAGGACAACAATATAATAAAAGAAATAATGACACAAATAAAATGAGTAAAGGAAAAAAAAAACTTACCTTTTACTCACGTATAGTAGGGTTGTGGGTTGTAGAGTGGGCAGAGTTACTGAGTGTGAGGGATGCTTATATCTCTCCTTTCCCTTCCCAGGTCCAAAGCCAACTTTGATTAGCAGTCACTGTATGGAAAACACACCTTCTTGATTTACTTTCTTTTCTTGACTTACTTGCTTCCTTGTTCTTACTAACACCTGATGGGAGCAAATGACTGACGTCCACTCATGAC
This sequence comes from Birgus latro, assembly GCA_018397915.1. Lineage (NCBI taxonomy): Eukaryota > Metazoa > Arthropoda > Malacostraca > Decapoda > Coenobitidae > Birgus > Birgus latro. The sequence continues at coordinate 10,232 of JAGKTI010005969.1, forward strand.
TGATTCACGAGATGTATTGACCGCCTGAGTGGTTTGGAGGGTAGAGTAGGTCACTGTCAACACTCCTAGACTTTCGTTCCCTTTCCCTTCCCAAAACTGTTAGCAGTTTTTTTTACAGATCGCGCCGCATCGACGCCACTGGCCACGTTATGGTAAAACGTTGTTCAACGCCATTTAGGGGTTAACCCCTGAGCTAGATAAGGTTTCCCCTAATATGAATCAGATCATAAAATAAAGACATTACGACACTGAAAGGAGTAAGTTACCCTTTTGTATTGTGTCATATGAGCTTGAAGGTTTTTTGACATTCATTCAGTTGTGTATATTAGAAGTTTTGTGCTGTGTGATCATGTTTCATTTTCATTTGCCCTCGTCATATGTTTTGCCACGAAAATTCCTGCTTATTTTTTTAGCGTTTTTTTTTTTTCATTTTTCTCGCTCTCATTTTACCTAGTTGGTGGAGAAAGCGAGGGATAGGGGGAGGGAAGGAAGGAAGAAGAAGGAGGAAACAAACCTATGAGCTAGAAATATCAGAGAGAGAGAGAAAGAGAGAATATTAGAAAGACAGAATGACACACAAACAGACAATGTATGCACATACTGCCTGATCAGGTAAAACAGTTAAGAAGCCATTTACATTTCTCTTTAATTATATCTCTGAGAAAAATGTCAAAGCTGTTATTTAAGAGCGTAAAAATTAGCCAAATCATGCATAGACGCCTCATATAACTATATAATGTGTCATATACAAGAATAGCTACCATCCACACCCGCGGCGGGCGTGTCTGTCAGTAACAGTTATGCGAGAATAGAAGGTATAGAATAAAGAGTGGTTTAGTGACTCTTAATTCACAGTAGTGTGTCATAACTGTAACTGACCTGCAGTTCGTGTTGATTAATATGGACTACAGAAATACATGCCTTGCACATTCATCAAATCCATTAGATAACATGTCGACAGCCTGCACCTTTCCTCCACAAAACACTCCCTGAATCGTAAAACAAGAGGTACCACGGACGGATCAGCAGTACTTATGGTGGTTTTCTCTGACATCTAACTATACAATTTCTTCAGATCCTGGTTATTCACTCTGATTCAGTAAAACACTCTTTACATTGCTGGTTCTCACATTGTGCTGTCACAACTAGCAGAGTCTCTTCTCAGGTGAGTGTGACTATCATGTATAACACATTAAATATTTTGTGGCAAATTCATTGTTATCTCCAGTTATTATCCTGTGTAACCTAAGAGTTGGCTTGCGGTCCCGTGGGACCCAGGTTCGAATCCTCGCTGGTGCAGGGAACAGTTTAAGGATTTGAATTTCATTAAATCAGGCTTTACTGATCTACCAGAAGACCCGCCGACATGTCGTAAAAATGACCCCGCTAATACCAATACCCCAGTCCTGTATGAGACAGCCCT
>JAGKTI010005969.1:26528-42572 GCA_018397915.1 Birgus latro
AGACAGAAAGAGATACACATTTTGTTCTAACTTTAATGTTGCAGATTCTCTCTGGACTTGTCTCCCCACTCCCCACTGCTATTGTTTCACACTGCCAATCACTGTTTAATAAGTCAGTTATTGTGCTCAGTGAGACTGAGTGCGAAGTAAAGAACTGGTTACTCAAGGAGTGTAAGGCACGACACGCGGAGGCAGAGCTCTCTCAGTGTCAGGAGAAGCAACAGCTCCCTGAACTTCTTCCAACCACTCCTCACTCTAGCCACAGAGCTAGTCATAACCCTGCTTCCAGCATATAACATGTCTCCCAAATAAGAAAACTCTTCTACACACTCAGAAGACTTACCAGCAACATCAATCCTTTCATGCCCGACAGTCTCCACATGCTCTCCCCGACACGCCACACACATGAAATCAGCATTATCTCGCAGTCTGTCTCTAATGCCACTTCATCTCTTATTTACTCACTTATCTCAAACAATGCTCAAGATGGAATTGTTTCCCAGTCCCTTGTGGCAAACTGCACTTGGCCACTCTCCCTCTTCTTTGACAGTACCACCACCAACCCTAGATACCATTACCTTTGTTTTTTTATCTGCCTTTATTCTCAAACCCCTATGCTACATACCATCTCTCCACATCCTAAACCTTTCCTCTGCCTCCATTTCATTTTCTGCAGTCAACACCAAATCATTCTTAAGTCACGTGAGACGACTTCAAGTACCATGATAAAAAACAAGGAGCTCAAGACTGGCCCCTGATGCACACCAACATTCATGGAAAACTCATCACTCCATTGGCTCTTCCCTGGGTGCAAGCACCCACATACCGTACATTACCACCCCAACTAGCTGCTCCTCGATTCCAATGTTTTTCATTACCCACTTCACCACCTCCCCAGCGACTCAGTCAAAGATCTCCAAATCAACAAAAACAATGTACAGATCCTTTTTCTTCCCAATAATTTTTTCCTGAACCTCTTAAACAATGAATATGACATTAGTTGTCCCTTTGCCTGGTGAATACCCAAACTGCATCTCATCAACATTCACTCATTCTTTTATCACACCTTCTAGAACTCTCTCTCCATTACCTCCATTATCTTGTCCAAGAGCTTTATGCCTCTATAATTTCCTCTTTCTAGGGCATCACTCTTTCCCGTGTACTCATTTACAGTAACACTTCAGCCAACCATCTGGGACAGCACACTCATACATAATCATACTTATCAAGTCAGTAACTAACCCCACTCCAATATCTCCTGAGGCCTTCAACATTTCAGCAGTCAACCCAGACACACCTGCTGCCTTCCTCACCTGCATCCTGCTTATTGCCCTTCTAACAGTAGCAGCATCAGTCTAAGGCAAAGGACTAAACACTGGATCTCCTGGTTCCAACTCTTTCCTGTTCCAGTCAAACTCCTCATTTAACAACCGGTTGTAATGCTCTCTCCATGCGTCTTTGATATCTCCACTGTTCGCCACTACCTTTCCTTCATCATTCTTCTCACATCTGATTTGCCACCTTTAATATCATGTTCTTCCTTCCCACACCATTTAATTATCCAGTAAGAGTCTCTGACATTCTGATTTTGCCATTTAAACCTCTTTTCTATCCCTTTGCTTGGCAGCCACGCATTCCACTTTGTTACCACCCCTTTTCTATTCCCGGAAAAGTGTTCGTTTCTCTTTAACTGCAGCTTCTACATCCTCATCCCACCACCAAGTTACTTTGTCTTGGAGGACCCCTTGTCCAACCACACACTTAATCAGTAGCTTTCAGGAGATTGTTCTTGAGAGCTCTGTACTGTTTGTTAACATTTCCTTCAACTGCTCTCTGTTCAGCCACCACTTTATTCATCTTGCTGTAGAAAGAAATCTCTTACTGCTTATTTTCTTCAACTCCACATTTTCCTCTTAGTTGCACATGTCCTCTTTTTTCATCACCAGCTCCATAACCCGCCAAGTCCCATCGACGTACGGTGTACGTCGCAACTTTTTTCCGTGGACAGACCCAACAACGTACACCGTACGTCACGCAATTGCAAAGCCCATTGTGTGCACATTTTTCAACATTCGCGGGTGATTTTTGGTAGGCATATGTGGGAGACCTTCCTCTACCTGCTGTCAAGCGGGGATACTGCCTGGCCCCTCCTAACCTCCCCTTCCCCCCCTCCCCCCACACTGGGCAATTCACCTGTTAGCAGTAACCTAGCCAGTAAAGGTATGTTGCCCCACGGTCTCTCTAATGACGAAATTCACGGTGAAAGTGATTCCTGAGGTGGAGGACAAAGAAACAAAGAAGCTAGAGGTAGAAATAAACAGAAGTGATGAGGTGGTAATGTCGTAAAGGAAGGTGCCATATACTTGGGTTTTGGGTAAGTGAACAATGCTTATAAATGCCTATATTATTGTGTGAAAACCATTATGGACTTTTACTACACATAAATTCGTACCAAATAAATGAAATAAATATGTAATTTAAAGTGGCTTGAATTAGTCAACCCTTCCATAGTTCGTTTTCTTAGCCAGGTACCCTGAAAAAGAAGGAAAATGTAAGGTTGAATGACACCTGTATCAACATTTTTTTACCTCAGGATCGCGATTTCACTATGAATTTTCGATGTTTCTCACCAAAAGCGAAGGTTTCAGCCCCTCCAAAAAAGTCGAAAATCGGTCGGGATCTGGGGGTAGGCTGGGTAAAAAACCGGTCGGGACTCGGCGGGTTAAGCACCATGTCGCATATCAATAACTCATGTTGCTGCACACACCCCTTGCTCCCTATAACTTTAATATCCTTCACCAGCCTATCAGCCCTCCTGAATAGTCTATCTGGCTACTACCTCCCCCAGACCTGTATGTAATCAACCTACTCTTTTTTTTCCTTAAATGTGTGTTGCACACAACCATGTTCATTGCCTCCCCAAAGTCGAGTATCCTTTCCCCTCCCTCATTTCTTGTACAGTCAAAAACCACAGTTCCTGCCACACCCGGGCTAACAATAGATAATGAACATATGCCCTTTTGGTCGGGAAGTGGCTGTGATGGTTCTGAGGCCCCACAAACTGGTGGACGAGCCATTTGATATTGTCAAACTTGTAATTGATATAAAGTAGTCGTGGCTGTGCTGTTGTAAATTATGAGTGCCACCAAAATAATATGTCAAGCTTGTAGTCGTAGCCGAGCTATAGTTAACAGTGAGTAGATTTGTGAGATAACCTCAGTTCACTTGTCGTCGATGACACGAGAAGTTAAAGATGAGTCTGGGGTTGACCGTAGATTTATTATCTTCAGAGGGAAAACTCAAGATTAACACTGAGTGTTTTATGCTAGCTAACTCTCGCACTTCTCCCTCTACACTCCTACTACTTGCTCTCTTCTCTCCAGCCTCCTAAGCCTTTCTCACCCGAGATTCTCTCTCTTTCATCTCTCTCTCTCTCAATTCTGATCTATATTTCCTCTCTCTTGTGTAGGAGTGTTTTGTCACGTGAACTGGAAGTTTCTAGAAGCCTGTATGTGTGTATGTGTGTTCTTCCTATTCAGCTTCCCACAGAGGGGAAAGTGCAATGATGTTTCCTGCCTGCCCTGGTGAGAAGGGAATGCTGCATTGTGAATGCTTCTGTGCTCCTAGCTATTATTTATGATATTTCAGAGTCCTGACATCGCTCGGTCACGCCCGCTGGAGAACCTACGACAGCTTGTGATAATTACACCTAGTAATACATAGTATTAATAATAATACTGTATAATAATATTCTAGAAATATAACATTTTGTAAAATGTTGTATAGACAATGGAATAATTGAAATTTCAGGCCGTTCGCGTTAGAAGGGACGCCTGCGCCAAATGTGAAAGTAAATAACGTAAGAAAACACGCTCAAAGTCCGACGAAATTCCGACTGCCATAACTTTCTTATTTTTGATGCTAGGGCATTAAATTTGGTAGCAAAGTAACCGTGATACATTCAGGACCATGACAGTTAATAATTTGTCGATATCATGATAATCAAAACAGCAGGAGCAAAAATTGTTACGTTGATCATGCCATCTGTGTTATGGTTTAGGAAGTTACGTCGAAATCTGAGTGCACTTTCTGTTATTACTGCACATTGTAATCATAATTCGTGGTTATAAACACAAAACGAATAATATTAACAGTAACAGACAGTGATAAAGTGGTGGGAAAAGGTTGCAATTGCGTAAGGGACGCCTGTGCCGCAACACTCGCACGAGCAGCCCACCACCAGCCACGATTGTCGGGCTTCCCCGCGCCACAGACGTTTTGAGTGTTTATCATACGGGGTATTACTTTCTTCGATATTATTACGTTATTATTATTAAATTGCAAAAAGAAACGTTTGCGTATACGATTAGTGAATGCACTGTACTTTCTATAATACTACACAATAACCTACACACCCCTCACAATCACTCTCTTACTCATAATAATGCATTGTACTTTGTTTAATAATAAACCAATATTATTTTCAGACATAATAATAAGCATAATAAACAACATACTCGAATGAATGTAATGACTAAACTGCTAATCTACAAACCCCTAACAATCATACTTTTACTACTAATAACAGTGATAATAATAGTAATAAAAATACACCAATATTAATTTCAGACATAATAATAAGCATAATAAACAGCGTACTCGAATGAATGTTATTACTAAACTGCTAATCTACACACCCCTAACAACCATACTATTACTACTACTACTACTACTACTACTACTAATAATAATAATAATAATAATAATAAGAGTAAGAAGACGAAGGAAGAAGAAGAAGAAAATAAGATTAATGATAATAGTTAATAATGAACACTCACCAGTGGGTAAGGAGTAGAGGAGGTCATGTTTTAATCCGCAATCCATAAGCATGTCCATTAAGAGGTCCAGGTTGTTAACAGTGGGGGCATGTGGCATGATTAGGGAGGCATGGCACTATTTTACTGGGACATAATCCATGATGATGTCGTCTGGATCGTCCAGTGCCTCCTCTGTGTCCTCAGTGATACCACCTTTCTGTCTCAGCTGGTTCTGGTGGTCAAGGAGGGTAGTAAACCATGCGTTTGCCTGCACCCCAAGGAGGCCTGCCAGAACACGCAAATCCTGGCACTTTTCGTCTTACAGCAGGCGGCCATTTGGGTACTTGCAGGCCAGTTGCAACGAGCCCAGACTGAAGTGTTGCAAGCTCCAGGCGGCTCTCCCCTTCATCAGCCTGATTTTCTTGATGTCAGCTGCCACGTCCTCCAGGTTGTAGTTGTCCTTTATTATGTACCCCTCGGGGTAGGACTGGGACATAACCAGCTGACACGCCTGTGCAAAACCAGGCGCACTCCGCCAGGACACCATGTCCTGGAGTGCCTTCACATTAAAGAAGTTGTCCCGAGCCATTGGCACTACTGGGAACTTCTTAACGGCAGAGCGGATGATTTCGATGTAGTCCTGGGGAGTTGCAATGGACTCCTGCTTCCGGATCTGTTTTTCAATGGATCCGAATGCTCAGTCACAGGGGAGGTAGGAGTGGCCACTTTTCAGGAAAACAAACTCCACCCAAAACAAATGCTTCCGGTGCACCTGCTGCAGTGCCATGAGTAGCATATTAATGTTTTTATTCTGGCCTGCACAGTTACTACAAAAAATGCGCAGGTGCACAAAGTCATGTCTTTGCTGGTCCATTTTCCTGTCCAGCCACTTTAGGAGACAGCTAGCCATCTCATCCGACCCTCGTCCAGCTGTTGCCTCATCCCACACAAACACTGTCCCCTCCTTTTCATTGAGGTCATAAACACAAAAGTTATACAGCCACAATTTACGTTTATAATAGGCAACACCAATCGAGAGACGAGGGCATGGCAGAGTTTGCTGGAGGTCAATGCAAACCACTTTGATGTCGGTGTTCTCCCCACTTGGAGCCTCCTGTTCATTCTGGTGGAACAGGTCGCGTGGCGCCTGTGCAATGGCCCAATGCTCTGCCAGACTTGCCTCAAGGTCCGCCACTCTCGCCTGGTCACCTGTGGCACTCTTTATGAAAGTTTCAAACCAAGCACAGGTGTTGCAGATGTCTCTTCTGGGAGGCTGGAACACTATATTACATTCTCGCACAAAAGTGTTGTAGTAAAAACGTTCCGACACCTTCTCCTCATTGCTGTAATTTTCATTCATCCACAACACATACCATCCGAACAGGTCACTAATGGTGCCACCACTTTCCAGGTATTTTTGGTGTGGTGCATGTGCTCGTGAATAATGGAATAATGATTAGCTGTCACAGGCAGGCTTTGGATGTGTTCATGCACACACGTTGCAGTCACTCACCACTTATGGCCCTCCCAGATGGATGAGCACCACAATTATCAAGTGCGGGAGTGCCGTGAGGGGACGTTTTTCTTTTCAAGATCAAGAGCCTTACTTTCTTATCCGTAAGGCCATGAATGGCAATGAAGGCCTTCCTACACACAGGAATTTCCCTCTGATTTACTTCCAGCACAAATTTATATAGCACTGGCCTCTGGGTTAATTCCTTGTGTGAATGTTTTCGTTTCACTGGCTCCTCTCTAATCAGGGACTGCAGGTATGGATTCTGGGCATTATAGTCCCCCACGGCCCAGAAACTTTCAGACACTTTCAATGTTTTCCCTACCAACCGTGGGAAAGCAGCCATCAGGGCACGGAGCACCAATCTGCCTAGCAGGCACACGTTTTACTGTAGTATGGCTCACGTACTCAAGGCCAAGGTTGAGGCGTTTCTTTGCCACATTTTGCTGCCATGACTCTGCATTCCTTGCCCTGACTCTCCCACGCTTTTTACAACGTGCCACGGCACTGCCACCCTCACCACTAGGCCTGCCACCCTCACCACTAGGCCTGCCTGGTGCGTCCCCCTCACCACGCTGCCCGCCACTATCACCACCATCGCCACTCCGCATGGCACCGACACTTTCACCAACACCATCATTACTATCACTATCATACATGAAAGGGTTGACACTAATGTCAGTAAAATCAGGCACATATGTGGGGTCGTCGGGGGTGGAGTCACTAGAATAATCCCGTGACTCCACTACCCCATAGAAGGCACGCTTGCCTATGGTACAACCGCTTTCACCTCTTTCATTTTCTTGGCCCACACCTGATGGCCCTGCAACACCTTCCTCACACTCACCACGCTGTTCAGCCGTTTTTTGCAAAGTCTGGTGATCGTAAGAATCAAAAAGCACACGCAAAAAATAAGAATAGTGCAGAGCGTCCTTCCTGCGCTTGCTGGGAGAAGACGCAACAAATGGGTACTAGCATTGCCGCCCGCATAATGGGCTTCCAGTGTCTGAGAGAGGTCACATGATGGGAGCCGAGCGCTCTGATTGGCTGATACTGCTCCCAGCACCAGAGAGGAGACAAGCACTGGTTCGGCCACCCATCTGATTTGGAAGTTTCCGCGGGATGATTTCCACATTAACCCCTCCGTGGCCGATGCGGTGGAATTTTTCGTGCACCCCAGGCCGAAGCCGGGGCCATTTTTTGAAGTTTCGAAAATCGATTTTTTTTTCTTGCCATATTGAAGAGAAGTTCAGACACCCCTAACAGTGCAAATTCCAGCTTCCTACACCCATCCTGTGGCTTCGCAGATGTTGCTTGTTTTTTTTTTTTTCCAAAAAAACAATGCGAATGACGCTGAAATGATGCGGATATATGAGATATGATGATATTGAATGATTTCAGTACATAATATGTTAGGAATGGCTGAAAAACAAAAATATTATGAATATTTTTTCACCTTTTTGATATAAAATATGTTTATGGTAGTTTCGAGTTATTTTTTATGTTATTGTTGTGCCCATGCTTGGGAAAAGGAGTGAAAGGGTTGAATTTTCAGTCCTAAATGAGAAAACTGCATGTCCTCCGAGGCTAGGCTCTCCCACGGGAGATGAAAGTGGGGAGTTAGATCCGATTAGTAATACGGAAGTTGAGTCGTAACTTCCAGGTCCCACACGACGTGCATGGCTAAAACTATAATCATAATGCAGTTTCAAAACAACGATTAAGTCTAATTATTACGAATACAGAGACAGAGCAGGAATGAATACGTTTACAGGTGAGGGAAAACGTACTTTTTCCATGATAGCACGTTCACCTTTCTCTGACCTTGTTACACTCGCAATATATGTTGCTGTCTTGTAAACTGGGAGGTTGTATGTGTTTTGCAAGGGAGGAAAATGATTATATTTTCTGCCTGAGTCAAGATAATGGGTGTAACAATGTGTTTTTAGGCAAGGCCACGAGCGAAAAATCATACACCCACACCTCTCGGCAGCAGGTGGTGAACTGAAAGTCTGAGAGAGGATACGTGAGAGGGTGAATTGAAGGTCAGTCTCATGTCCCAGGTGTTCGTTCACTTCCTGAAAGTTTTCACAGTTTTCTACAAGTAGCACTGCATCGGATGATCCAAACCATTACAACAAACTTGAGGAAATAGGTGAAGATACCAAGACAAAAAAATGTATTTTTCACTTATTACCATGTCTTTTGTTTGTGCCTGTATTAGTCCATAATCATAAACAGGTAGTTGTGTGTTTTGCAAAAGAGGACAAAGATATATTTTCTGCCTGAGTCGAGATAATGGGTGTAGTTGTGCTTGTTTAGGCATGGCTGGGAGTCAAAAAATCGAAAATTCACTCATCACAGCAGCAGGCTCTGAACTGCTTGATGGGGTGTATGGGAGTGTAGTGTAGTGTAGGTCATTCTGAAGACATTCAGAACATTCATTCACTTTCCCAAAAAATTCTCCGTTTTTTATAGGCTGCTCTCAAACGACGCCACCAGCCATTGATCAGCCAAGCGTCATTTGATGCTTGCGGCCACGGAGGGGTTAAAAGGGGTACCTCTCACTCACCTCCCTCACTCTATAGAGTGGCTGGGCAGCCCTTCAAATCTGGAATATTGAGCTCACAATGGGGTGCTGACTGGACTGATGGTTGAGAAGACTTTACTTTCAATGGAATTTCAACCCTACCTACAGTGGACTAAGGGACACTCAACCACGCCCAGGCGATAGTAAACACCTCAATATAGTGCTATACTCAGTAACAGAGGTTTTGGCGGGGTGGCGTGAGCCACCCTTCTAATGAGGGACGCCTCATTTCTTGTACACACAATTGAGTAAATAGCATATTGGAGTATACAGAATATTGTATAACAGATATATGCTTCTATGCAAGAGCAGTACAATGCTAAGAGTTATTAATATATTTGTAATGCATTTATCTGAATTGTAATGATTCTGTTATAAGAATTAGAAACTTGTATATTAGTTAATATTAATTAATGTGTGTCCCATAATTTTCATTTCTTTCTTAAAATTCTATTTACATATTATACTCTTTTCCCTCAGGGGGTCTCACCTGAATGTTCACTCTTCCTCCAATAAATAATGATTCTAAATTTGCAATCCTTGCCTGCATTCTGTGTATAGCAAACAGTAATACACCAATTACAATGGAGATTATAAAGACAGTTGGAGCTGGGCTATACACATAATAGGGGTTGAACATACTTATACTCAATTCTTCCCAGGGCTTCACTATTTCATTAATTAATTTCATAGTTTCGAATTTAGGTGAAGTCAGCTTAATACTTGTGCTCATGTTTATATTCATCTCAGGTAGTGGTTGGAAGTATTTGTGTGTGTGATTAAGAATGGCATAGTGACTATTAGTAGCTAATGTGGACAAAGATGGTGTAAGTACAGCACAATAGTCAGGTGCTATGTATAATCCTGATACTGAAATATGAGATCGTGGTGTATCTGGACAAACTATGACAACTGATGTGTTATGAGTGAAGTAAAAGAACTGTGAATGCCCAATGTGCTGATGATGTATAGGTTTATCTGGAGCCAATATGAAGTTGCAGTGATGATGAATATCATGATTCGTTTTGATAACCATTTCATAAGGGTCTGTTTCAGTAGGCTGAAATGTGAAAAGGTGTGCAGGATAAAGATGAACAGCATGTAAGGATGTATGACACTTTCGTTCAATCAGTGATTCACTGGCAAAAGTGACAGTGTCCTGTCTCTTGGAGACCATGAAGAGTTTGGTAATGGTGATGATGTTGATGATGACCAAGGTGTCATTATTCTTAGAAGGAAAAGGATGTATTTGATAGACTGTGAACAGGCCATCTGTTATGATTTGTACATGAACTATTACTGATGTGGGTGTCAGAGTCACTTCTTTGTACGGATAATACAATATAGTGTTACGAAGGGGGATTTGCCAGTTAGGAAGTCAAGAAGCATCTCACTGATTCTAGACGTTTACCGTGGGCTGGCATTGGTACGAGTCAGAGTTGCCAGTTTGCCTGCTGTTTAGAGCGTAGTTGTTTCGTAAGTTATGCAGTAATTTTTATTCTCTTTTTCTCTATAATGTTTTATTTACATGATTGTTCATTAAATTATGTAATTTAGTTTAAGTTTGGTTACTGATTTAGAGTTAGAGTGTTATGTAATGTAAGAAGACTCTGGCATGTTTGATATCTCCGAGTTGGCAACTGTTGACTGTTGCACCGTCGAGTTCGTGCTAAAAGTTTCCTGAATAATGCAAGCTTATATAAGGAAGGGGATAAGACATTAGCAGTTTTCAGGTTTAGTAGGGCCTTGGTCAGGTTGAGTGAAGTTTCATTGGTGCAGTGTCCGTTTTTGGTACTTGTGAAAGCAGTGAAGCGTTGTTGGCAAGCAGAGATGTGTTGTATAGTTCCGGTACTTGTGAAAGCAGTGAAGTGTAATAACAGTGAAGTGTTGTCAAGCATTAAGTGTGAAGTGTTGTCAAGTACTAAGTGCAGTTGCAGTTAGTAAAGTTTGTACAGTATACGTCCAGTGCTTGTTAGAACAGTGAAGTTGGAAAGCATTAAGTGGAATTATTTAAAGAATAAAGACAGTGAACTTTAAGAAGTCAGTGTTTATTTTTGCCTCAGTTGATCTTGTGTGCTGTACACCTAAAGGCTGGCTATAGGAAGAACGACTCACTGGCAATGTCCTTCCTATACTGAACTACTGCTGTTGGAGTCAGGAGTGTGGATAATTTAGGTGCTGCAGTGAGTCTAATCTTCGACATGGAGCAAGGTGGTGTGCAGACAAGATCCCGAGCTGGGCAGGAGGAGGAGGAGGTGACCCTGGCTGCAATGATGAAGTTATTACAAGCTTCATAGAAAGACCTCAAAGAACAATTATTACAGGCACAGAATGAAGGACAGAAAAAAAAACTCCAAGCACAATTACAGGCACAACATGAAGAACAGAAAGATGAACAGAAAGAGCTCAGGAAGGATATGAAAGAACAATTACAGGCACAACGTGAAGAACAGAAAGAAGAACAGAAAGAGATCAGGAAGGAAATGAAAGAACAATTACAGGCACAGAACGAAGAACAGAAACGATGACATGAACAGCTTCAGGAGGCATTACAGGAGCAATAGAGGGAAATACTACTGAGGAGCAAGGACGTCGTCGGAAGCGGATCAAGACCTTCCAGGAGGAGTGGACCGTGTGGAGGAGAAAGGACGTCGTCAGAAGCGGCACAGAAGAAGACCTGATAAGTTGAAAGATTATTTTGTGTATAGTAAGATGTTTCACTATATACTGTGTAGTTTTGTCGGGACGACAAAGAACTAGGGAGGGGATAGTGTTATGAAGGGAGATTTGCCAGTTAGGAAGTCGAGAAGCATCTCACTGATTCTAGACGTTTACCACAGGCTGGTATCGGTACGAGTCAGAGTTGCCAGTTTGCCTCCTGTTTGGAGCATAGTTGTTTCGTAAGTTATGCATTAGTTTTTATTCTCTTTTTCTCTATAATGTTTTATTTACGTGATTGTTCGTTAAATTATGAATTTAGTTTAAGTTTGGTAACTGATTTAGAGTTAGAGTGTTATGTAATGTAAGAAGACTCTGGCATGTTTGATATCTCCAAGTTGGCAACTGTTAACTGTCGCACCATCGAGTTCGTGCTAGAAGTTTCCTGAATAATGCAAGCTTATATAAGGAAGGGGATGAGACACTAGCAGTTTTCAGGTTTAGTAGGGCCTCGGTCAGTTTGAGTGAATTTCGTTGGTGCAATGTCAGTTTTCGGTACTTGCGAATGCAGTGAAGCATTGTTGGCAAGCAGAGAAGTGTTGTAGAAGTTTGTATAGTTCCGGTACTTGTGAAAGCAGTGAAGTGTAATAACAGTGAAGTGTTGTCAAGCATTAAGTGTGAAGTGTTGTCAAGTACTAAGTGCAGTTGCATTTAGTAAAGTTTGTATATGTCCAGTGCTTGTGAGAATAGTGAAGTGAAGTTGGAATGCATTAAGTGGAATTATTTGGAGAATAAAACTGAACTTTAAGAAGTCAGTGTTAGTTTCGCCTCAGCTGATCTTGTGTGCTGTACACCTTAGGCTGACCATGGGAAGAACGACTCACTGGGCAACGTCCTTCCTATACTGAACTACTGCTGTTGGAGCCTGTGGCAGTGTGGGGACTAGGACGCAACAATAGCATAAGGTTTCTGCCTTGACTGATGATCTGATGTAGGTATCGAACTGGAAGAAAGTTCAACATCGTATGAATAAGTATGATACTAGCTATTATGTAGTAAAATCGAACACTGTATAACATATTGTATTAACAGAGTAGCACAAACGTGCATGTACAGCAGACATACACATACACATATACTTATGCAATGGTAAATTTACTAGGTCATTACAATTCATACAGTGCTATGCCCTGAGAAATGCTTAATATTACACTCAACTTGTATGATGAGTAAGGGAAATACATAATTCTGGTAACAACAGAATTGTAGGAACATTGTAGTTACATCGTATGAATGTAATTATTACATAAATGTATTATTTAATTTAAGTAATATTGTAATTTACATAATTGTATTAATGTTAGTGTTTATAGTTAATATTGCAGTAACTGCAGCAATGTTGTAGTAGTTGCACTAATATTCTAGGAACTGAATTAATTGCATTAATACTGTAATACATTACAATTGCATTGTATGATACATTGTAAGTTGTGACATAAATGTGTGCATATGCATATAATTACAATAGTAGCAACACAGTAGCATGGTACAGCAATCAATTGTATTATAAATTAGTCATCTATAACACTTGCTGTAGTAATATTACACAACATGTATTATAAGTTCCCTCATCACTGCGGTCGATGCTAGTGATGATGTGCCTTATCACTGCTCTGGGAGAACAATAGCTTTGCTCCTTGTTTCACTTACAGGAGTTCATATATATACATATACTTATATAAAGTAACAGTTGCACATACTTTTGTTTGTTTGTTATGTGATATTAATTTATTTTATTTTATTTATTTTTTTATTGTATTTTTTGTATTAATTTGTTTTCATCATTTATGTTCGGTTTTCCGGTGGTGTCCGAGGTTGCATAACTGCTTACTAATCGTTGAGATCCCTGTTGTAAGGCTTAGTTTATGTATTACGATATTATATAACCTTATATTTTATTTCATATAAAATTAAATATACATTATACAGTATACAACATTAACTATATACACTCACTTGTTGTTCATTTGTATCTATGTTGAGCAGTGTATGTGTCAGCATTGTGTGGAAGTAGATGATGTCCATTCTTGCTAATGCCATTCATGTTTGCCATTTTTTTTCCTGATTTTCCTTGTAATTTATTTTGTCTGGGCACACTAGATAGCTTAAATTAATAACTCTTAATTTTTATTTTAATCGTTCACTGGGTTAATGTGATGATATTTTTATCACTTGCAGATTGGTTGTTGCTTAGTTCTAATTATGAAAAACGTATTTTACGTATGTGCCAAAAGAATAAATGGTAAAAGTCGTTGGCAATAAATGAATGGATATATACAGTAAGTACTTGATATTACTGTTGCAAGTAATTAGTGATTCACTTACGTAGAAAACTGAAGTGGGAATATGTACGTAAGTTGAAAGTTGTGAGGAGTAAACTGTAGCACCAGTCGAGCAGGGCAGTACTTCCAAGGAGGAGGATGGAAAACTGATGACAGGGAGAGCTGGAGCTCCCGTTTCATCAGCCCTCAGGACTTGTTCCTGACCATCCCCCTTTGCTGAACTTTTTCAGTGTCTCAGTAACACAGAGAGTAGACCAGCATGCTCTCCAATACAAGTTTCTCTAACTGCCAACACCAAACTACATACACGCTACACACTACACTTCCTTTCCAAATTTTTTTAAAAATGGCGACCGTAAATCGTGTCTCGGAGTCCCCAGGGGGGGGGGACCATAAATGCCCCCACCATCCGCCCCTCTCCCGGTGACGACTCTCGGAGCTGCCTGGAACCACTGTCTGACTCACTCCTTCTTCATTTCTGTAACATTCGCGGCCTTTCCTCTAACTTTCGCTCTGTTGAGCACCACCTCTTCTCCTCTAAACCTCACCTTCTCTTTCTTTCTGAGACTCAGCTGTCTGAGACAACTGACAGCAAACCCTTTTCTGTATCCTCCTACTTTCTCTATTCTCATTTCAAAGCCAAAGGTGGCTGTTGTGTATATGTACGCAACGATCTATCTTGCTCTCGTGTTCCTGAACTTGATTCTTCTGAATTCTCTACCCTCTGGCTTCGGCTCTCCTGTCATTCTCTGACTAAATATATCTGTGCTGTTTACTTATCTCCTAATTCTACTGGCTATCAAAAATTCTTTGACTATCTTACTTCTACGATGGAACACATTCTATCCATTTCTCCTTTCTCTGAAATCTCCATTCTAGGAGATTTCAATGTTCACCACCGCCTTTGGCTCTCCTCTCCTTTAACTGATTCACCTGGTGAACAAGCCTACATCTTTTCTATCCTTAATGACCTAGAGCAGCTTGTACAGCACCCTACCCGTGTCCCTGACCGTCTTGGAGAGAGTTCCAACATACTTGACCTTTTCCTAACAACTAATCCTTCTGCTTACACTGTTAATCTTTTCTCTCCGTTGGGCTCCTCCGATCATAACCTCATTACCTTAACCTGTCCTATCGCTTCGGTACAGCTTGTGGACCTTCCAAAGAAACGCCACCTGTGGCACTTTGGAGCTGCAGATTGGGAGGCCCTCAGGCAGTACTTCTTTGATTTTCCTTGGAATGATTATTGCTTCCATGGCCGGGAGCCGTCTGAGTGTGCCCTGCGCATTACGGAGTTTATTCTCTCGGGCATGGAAGCATACATTCCTTTCTCATATCCTCTGACTAATGCAAGAAAGCCTTGGTTTAATCACGCTTGTTCTAATGCTGTCCGCAACAGAGAGAGGGCCTTTAAAAGGTACCGGAGCCAACCCACCCCTGAATCACATCTTTTTTTATATTTCTGCCCGGAATCGTGCTAAGTCTGTTCTTCGCTTTGCTAAAAATAATATCATCTGTGCTAAATGTTCCCAACTCTCCAACTCGAATTCTTCTCGCTCCTTTCGGCACCTTGCCAAAAACTTTTCTAACAGCTTTACCTCATCAGCCTTCTCTCCTCTTTTCTACTCTGATGGCTCTGTAGCTATTTCTTCTACTGATAAAGCAGATCTCTTCGCTCAGACTTTCTCCTCCAATTCTACCTTAGACGATTCCGATGCTGTTCCTCCATCACTTCCCCCCTCTGACTTCCTCATGACTGGCATTAAAATTTCTTCAGCTGATGTATTTTCTGCCATCACTGGCCTCAATATTAACAAGGCATATGGGCCTGATGGAGTCCCTCCTGTTGTCCTCAAAAACTGTGCTTCTGTGCTTACACCCTGCCTAGGTAAACTCTTTCGCCTTTGTCTGTCAACTTGTACCTTTCCTTCTTGCTGGAAGTTTGCTCTCATTCAGCCAGTCCCAAAGAAGGGTGACCATTTCCAACCCTCTAACTATCGTCCAATTGCTTTAACATCCTGTGTCTCAAAAGTTTTCAAATCAGTTCTTAACAGAAAATTTTAAAGCATCTTTCCTCTCACAACCTTCTTTCTGATCGTCAGTATGGGTTCCGTCAGGGACGCT
>JAGKTI010005970.1:0-20513 GCA_018397915.1 Birgus latro
AGTGCCATACACCAGGAATTGGCTAATTATCACTTAGCAACATCGAACCTGCACTTGTTCGCTAATTTCCCCTGCTTTTTTTTTCCCCGTGAAATATGCCGTATGAGCAACTCTCGTAATATAAATGTACATAAGAAAGGAAGGGAGAAGCCTGAGTGATATTTATATTCACCTGGAACTACCTAATTTATATGTACTGTCTAGATTTCCTACGACTTATTTCTTAGCATATACATCAGCAGCTGACATTTTCAACTCTTTGCTACTGAGATACAGCCAGTTTACTCTCGTCCTTCTCCGTGAAATGACGCCCGTCCATTTCTGCCGCTTTTCCGCCTATTATAAAAGGCCGTGACCTCTATCCCTACTAAACATCGTGTGGAAGCGGTAAAGGACGGTAGATATATACATGTGTAATAAAGTACTAGAAATAATAAAGTGTGAGTGTGTATATTAGTAAGAAATGACAGAACATCAAAGGTGAATTAGCGGGAGTGGGAGGCTCGTACGCACTCGTATTTTACATTGCTTTCACAGTGTTTTTTTTTTTAGTATGGATTCCAAACTACTTGGAAATCATTGAATAGTGTTTCTAGTGATAATATCTGGCAGTGGTATTCAGATTAGGGGATGTTGGTTAGTGTAAAGTGGAGACTTAGTTACCCACCTTCAGAAGTCTCCACAAGTCCTATGGTAGTTGATGAGTGCTAAAAATACATCCCAGGAGAAAGCTGAAGGTATGTAATTATAATACTCTAGGACTAATAACTGATTTTTGGCAAATATTTTTAAAAAGACAGTCGGAGCGCGAATATCCCCGTGGGAATGACACGGAAAACCTCCGACAACCCCGCGGTGTAGGGGTTAATCCCGTAAGGGGTGGCCACAAACAAACTCCCTCCATGTTGCTCTGCCCCCTGCCATTTCATTGCCCTGCTCCCAGCTCACACTCCCTGCTCTCATATACCTCTCCACTCCATTCATCTCATCCTTGGCCTCCCCCTCCACCTCACTCTCATACACTTTCCTCATCAGTCTCTCACTCTCCATCCTCTCCACATGGCCAAACCACCTCAGTGTATTTCTCTTAATACATCCACATCCACATCCACGCTACAATGCTCCATCACTTCCTCATTTGCCAGTCTGTCCCTCCATGTGATACCACATGTTCCTCTCAAATAAGTCATTTCCACTGCTCTCACTCATGACTTCTGTCCCTCCAACAAGGTCCAAGCTTCACTTCCATACGTTAGAGTTGGTATCACAGTACTATCATGTAGTAGCTTTTTCACATCCACATTCATTTCCCCATTTCATATCACTGCTTTCAAGGAACCAGCAACCTTTCTTCCTTGTTGCATCCATTCAAGCACTTAAATTTCCATCCTTACTTATCACACTACCCAAGTACTTGAACACACATTTTCCACTTCCTCATCCAACCTCACTGTACATTCACTGACTTCAATTCTCTCGTAGACCATTCACCTTTAGATTCCATTTCTTACAAACTCTCCCCAACTCATCCACTTCCATACGTTAGAGATGGTATCAAAATACAACCATGTAGAAGGTTTTTCACACCCATGCTCATTTCCCCGTTTCTTATCACTGCTTTCAAGGAACTAGCAACCTTTCTTCCTTGTTGTATTCTTTCAAGCACTTCACCCTCTAAACTTCCATCCTTACTTATCACACAACCCAAGTACTTGAACACACTCATATTTTCCACTTCCTCATCCAACCTCACTGTACATTCACTGAATTCAATTCTCTCGTAGACCATTCACCTTAGATTCTATTTCTTACACGCTCTCCCAAACTCATCCACAAAGCCTTGCAGCTCCCCTTCGTCTTCACTTAACAACACAGAATTATCTGCAAACAACAGTACAACGAGTTTCCAAACACTGTCCTCTCTCATTAGGGCCGCTCAAACATCCACTGCCCTACCTTATATCTCGTTTATAACCCCATCCATATACAGATTGAACAACCATGGAGACATGACACATCCTTGTTTCAATCCAACCTTCAAACAGAAAAATTCACTCAGTTCACTATCCACACACAATGCAACCTTAGCACCCACATACATACTCTTCACAGCCTTCAACAACTTCCCATCTACTCCATATACTCTTAATACTTTCCACAATCCTTGTCTGTCCACCCTGTCATATGGAGTGTATTGGTGTTGTGATGAGGAGAGGTAGGCTGAGGTGGTTTGGACATGTGGAGAGGATGGGGGATGATAATTGGGTACAGAGGGTGAGAAGTGTTAATATTGGGGGAGGGGTTGCGAGGGGTAGACCGAGAAAGACATGGGACGAGGCCATTAAATGTGACTTAAGGGTTAAGGGACTGAATAGGGAGGCTGCCAGAGATCGAGCAGCGTGGAGAGCTGCCATTAAGTGACCAAGGCCGACACATGCAAGCATGTTGGAGCCTTCAAAACCGAAACGAAACGAAACGAATTCCATGAAGGCAGCATACAACTTCTTTCCCTTCTCTAGAACCTCTACTAAAGCTTTAAGAATGAATATCTGATCTACACAACCTTTTCTCTTCCTAAAATCTCCCTGTTCTCCTCCAACTTATTCCACGGTTATTTTCCTAACTCTGTCCTACAATATATTTTTCTTATTAAATTAAGAAGACAAATGTCCCTATGATTACCACACACTGCTTTTTCCCCTTTTCCTTTGCACAGGGGAATAATTATACCTGATTTCCAATCCTCCGGGACTCTACCATCCTCCCAGGCCAATCTACACATCTTCCACTTCCATTCTACTACTATCTCTTCCTCAAACTTCAGCATTTTAACACACACTCCATTAATTCCTGGGGCCTTCCCCATTTTAACTTTCTTCATTGCTTCCACAATTTCCATCCTGCTGATTTCCTGATTTCTTCCTCTCTTCTCACATCCCTCGTTCTCCCAGCCAATCCCCAGCCACTTATACTCGAATTACTTTCACTGTCTATGTTCAGCAATTCCTTAAAGTGTTCTCTCCATCTGCTTACTTTTTCTCCCTTGTCCCCTAGTAATTTACCATTTATATCTTTCACCCCCAGCTAAAAATTTTTGACACCCTGTCTAACTCTCTCGACCTCTTTCCAGAACATTTTCTTACATTCCCTCCACTTCACACTCAAATTCCTTCCAAATTCCTCATCTACTCTTTTCTTACTAATCTTTTCACCTCTCTCTTCATCTCTACATATAACTTTCTCTTCTGTCTCTCAACTTCTTACACACCCCTGTTTCTCATCCACTCACTACGGCATATGCTTTCTTTTTTTGTACCACAGCCTGTCTCACCTCTTCATTCCACTATGCTATTTTTTTTCTTTTTCTTTTTAATGCAAGGAAGTAGGAACCAAAGGCCATGGGCCCAGAAACTATTCCTTCCAAGAAAAAACAAAAACAATACGAAAGAGAGCCAAATTCAAGATCCGTTCATTTCGCGATGCCTGGACACGCTGCGTTTGAAATATTGGAAATCATAGGAAATAGGAAATACAGACAGAGGAAGACGGTTTCAGAGTTGACCTCTTGCATAAATGAAGGACTGGGAGTAACAATTAACTCTTGCATTAGAGAGCTGGACAGAAAAGGGATGAGAGTTTGTTGCTAGATGACTGCTACGTGCCCGTCGTAGAGGTGGAGGAATGCAAGCAGACAGCTCAGAGGAACAGTGACTGTTAAATTAGCGATAGAAGAGATAAATAGTGGTAGGTGGTGGCGACCATCATCCACTCACTTGATGTAGTGCTGCCTACTTCTTCCTTAGCCTTTATCATTCTTTTTCTGTGCCTGCCCTCCTTTCTTCCTATTTCTCCTATATTTCCTGTCACTTCTTACTGCTTTTCTTTCCTTTACAGGTGGCATTACACTGAGTGACAAGCCAAATGGTTTCCTGTAAGCCAAGAAACCATTTACAACTCTGGGTGGTAACCATATAACCAAACCATACGTGCTCCCTACGTGTCAACAAGTGGGTTGGTGAAGGGTTAGTGCCCCTCCCCGTAAAATAAATAACTCAAAGTCAAATGGCCACCTCTTACGGGATTATGGTGTCTGGCAATAGATAGATAGATAGACAGAAGGGATAAAGATGCAACAGGGTGGAGAAAAGACAGTGGTTGAAGGGAACCAGTAAGAGGAGAAGAGTTAATGAGACAAAAAGCCTTTGAATCCACCCTATTGAGAATAACCGCATGTGGGGAGCCTCCCCACACATGAGAGTTGTACTCAACACAGGCGAATTAAACCCGTGAATAAAGTCAACAACTGTTCAGGGGTAAAGAAGGTTTGGAGTCGGCTTTGCACACCCAATCTCTTTGAAGCAGATTTTACAAGAGATGTAATATGTTCTTTCCAAGATAACTCCCAAGTGAATGAAACCCCAAGCATGTTCAAGGATGATGCAGGACCGATCTGGACATTATTAAATATTAGTGGGTAATCCTGTGGAAGATTTTGTCAGGTTGATAGGTGTAAGAACTGAGTCTTTGATGCATTAAATACAAGATTATTTTTACCCCAATCAGAGATACGAGCCAAGTCAGACATTAGGTGTGCCACAGCCTCATCCCTTGTTTGTTGAAGTAACTGCCGAGATGGACGCTGCAGGAACCGAATGGAAAGGTGAAGGATGGAATCATCAGCGTATGAGTGGATAGGGTTAGATTTATGGCTTAGAAGGTCACTGATGAATAAAAGGAAGAGAGTTGGTCACAAGACAGAGCCCTGAGGAACACCACTGTTGACAGATCTAGGAGAAGAACGATGGCCGTCTACAACTGCAGCTATAGAACAACCAGAAAGGAAGCTAGAGACAAAGGAACAGACAGAAGGATAGAAACCATAAGAGGGCAGCTTGGAAATTAAAGATTTATGCCAGACTTGATCGAAAGCCTTTGACATGTCAACTGCAACTGCAAAGCTATTGCCAAAGTCCCGAAAGGATGAAGACCAGGAGTCCGAAAGGTGAGAAGATCGCCAATGAAGCGTCCCTGATGGAACCTTTCTGACGATCAGAAAGAAGGCTGTGATAGGAAAAATGCTTTTAAATTTTTCTGTTTAGAACTGACTCGAAAACTTTTGAGACACATGATGTTAAAGCAACTGGACAATAGTTAGAGGGTTGGGAATGGTCAACCTTCTTTGGGAGGGTCTGAATGACAGCAAGCTTCCAGCAAGAAGGAAAGGTACAAGTTGACAGACAAAGGCGAAAGAGTTTACCTAAGCAGGGTGTAAGCACAGAAAAATAGTTCTTGAGGACAACAGGAGGGACTCCATCAGGCCCATATGCCTTGTTAGTACTGAGGACAGTGATGGCAGAAAATACATCAGCTGATGAAATTTTAATGTCAGACATGAGGCAGTCAGAGGGGGGAGGTGATGGAGGAACAGTACCGGAATTGTCGAAGGTGGAATTGGAGGAGAAAGTCTGAGCAAAGAGAAATGCTTTATCAGTAGAAGAAATAGCTACAGAGCTATCAGAGTAGAAAAGAGGAGGGAAGGATGAGGAGGTATAGTTGTCAGAAAGGTTTTTGGCAAGGTGCCAGAAGGAGTGAGATGAATTCGAGTTGGAGAGTTGAGAGCATTTAGCATGGAGGAAATTATTTTTAGCAGCGCCAAGAACAGACTTAGCACGATTCCAGGCAGAAACATAAAAAAGATGTGATTCAGGGGTGGGTTGGCTCTGGTACCTTTTATAGGCCCTCTCCTTTTTGTGGACAGCATTAGAACAAGCTTGATTAAACTAAGGCTTTCTTGCATTAGTCAGAGGATATGAGAAAGGAATGTATGCTTCCATGCCTGAGAGAATAACCTCCGTAATGCGCAAAGCAGATTCAGATGTCTCCCAGCCATGGAAGCAATAATCATTTCAGGGAAAATCAAAGAAGTACTGCCTAAGGGCCTCCCAATCTGCAGCTCCAAATGCCACACTCAACGTTTCTTTGGAGGGTCCGTAGGCCATATCGGAGCGACAGGATAGGTTAAGGTAATAAGGTTTTGATCGGAGGAGCCCAACGGAGAGGGAAGATTAGCAGTATAAGCACAAGGATTAGTTGTAAGGAAGAGGTCAAGTATTTTGGAGCTCTCTCCAAGGCAGTCAGGGATACAGGTAGGGTGCTGTACAAGTTGCTCTAGGTCATTAAGTTTAGAAAAGATGTAGGCTTGTTCACCAGATAGATCAGTGAAAGGGGAGGAGAGCCAAAGGTGGTGGTGAACATTGAAATCTCCCAGAATGGAGATATCGGAGAATGGAGAAATGGATAGAATGTGTTCCATCGTAGAAGTACGATAGTCGAAGAATTTTTCATAGTCAGTAGAGTTAGCGGATAAGTAAATAGTGTAGATATATTCAGTTAGAGAATGACAGGAAAGCCAAAGCCAGAGAGTAGAGAATTCAGAAGAATCAAGTTTAGGAACATGAAAGCAAGATACGTCATTGTGTACATATACACAACAGCCACCTTTAGCTTTGAAAAGAGTATAGAGAAAGTAGGAGGATACAGAAAAGGGTTTCCTATCAGTTGCCTCAGACAGCTGAGTCATAGTTAGGAAGTGAAGGTGAGGTTTACAGGAGGAGAGGTGGTACTCAACAGAGTGAAAGTTAGAGGAAAGGCCGCGAATGTTGCAAAAATGAAGGAGTGAGCCAGGCAGTGGTTCCAGGAAGCTCATCGAGTCATCACCAGGTGAGGGGATGATGGTGGGGACATATATGGTCCACCCCCTTCCCAGGGGACTCTAAGGCTAGGTATTTAGTTGCCATTTTTCTTTCAAATTTTGAAAATGAATTGTAGTGTGTACTATGGATTGTCACAAATTTTCTACATTGTAAGATCACGTTAGTTAAATCGTGACATCCAGTGATTTTGTGAGGAGCAAATTAATATGTACGATAATTTTATGTTGTCGGGCTTTGGTCCGGGCCCATTAGTGCATGCGTGCGAGCTCCCACCCGCGCCGCGCCGCGTATTCAAATCAGTCTGTTCTTAGTCACGGAACGAGTTGGGTCGTATGCCTCTAGAGGCTCGAGTGAATTCTTTATTTCAGATCTCGGCTTGAATCGGCATGTCTTCCCGAGCTCCCACCCTCTCTTGGTGATCGACTACAGTACAGTCTCATCCATACCGATCAGTATTTTCTGGCTTTTTCCTAGGCTAAGCTTTTTGAAATATTTAGCCGTTATCTGAGTGTCTGAGTGAGTGAGTGCATTTCTTTCATTTGATTTGAATTTCATGTAACGTAAATTCATTTGTTTGTAATTAATAAATTCACAGTTCTTTTCTTGAGCTTTGTTAAAGTATATTAACTGTGTTTGATTACTCCACTCATCTAATACAGTTTTGCTACTCTGCGTTAGCACAACTTTTGAATTAAATCACGGCTGGTACTTAGGCCAGCTTTGGCATCACTCCTTAAATCCGTTGTGCTACCTAGGAGTTTGGCTCAGCCAAGAGCCTGTTATTATTATT
Organism: Birgus latro; assembly: GCA_018397915.1. Taxonomy (NCBI): domain Eukaryota; kingdom Metazoa; phylum Arthropoda; class Malacostraca; order Decapoda; family Coenobitidae; genus Birgus; species Birgus latro. The sequence continues at coordinate 7,504 of JAGKTI010005970.1, forward strand.
ATTATCATTTTTTTTTTTTAAATTGTTGGGGGGGGAGAAGAAACTTTCTCGTAGGCCAACGATACAGTATTGCAGCCCATAGAGCGTCTAGTCTCTGCTGCATGCCGTTGAGGAAGTCTGTAATTCTCGACCCTACAGAATTGACATAGCACACTTAGCTATACATTGTATACCAATTATACAATATTTCATTATTTCTTGGGAATACTTAAATTTCCCCTGACATCTGGCGACACGCCAGAGTAAAACTCTCATTTTCCCCTGACATGGATGTAGTTTGGTGTTGATAGCTAGAGAAACTTGTACTGGAGAGCATGCTGGCCTACTCTCTGTGTTACTGAAACACCCCTTTCGTCTTCTCTTCAACCAACACATCACCTCACATGCTGCACAGATTTCTTCTATGAATATATTGCACACACCTTCCATGTCCCCCATCTGCTCCAATCCATATTTACCCAATCGCTCCTCCACTTCTCTTATATTCTGCCTTTTTTCTATCCTCTTGTAACCTTTCCACCCTCCTTGTATGAACTACTTCCTCCTGTCCTTCCCTTATTCTATTCATCCATTTCGTTGAACCTTGGTTCTCACCACTGCCAAGGGGTGGTCAGAAAGTCAACTCCCCCAATCTCTACATGCTCTTGGATCCATTGCACACCTTCTCATCCTATCATCCACACACACAAAATCAATTACTGCCTTCTGTTCATTCAGTTCAACACCCACCCTTCTCATCACTCACCACGTATACCTGTTGATCATTTTGCGTCTGAAGAGGGTATTGGCTATCACCAACCTCTTCCTGGCACAAATGTCCACTAGAGCACTGCCATTCTCATCCACCTCCGCAGGCACACCCCACTAACCAACTACCCCATCCACCTTCCCATTCCCTACTTTTCCATTCATATCTCCTATCAAAAACATTCTCTCATTCCCTTCAAACTTTTCCATGCTCGCTTCTACATTTGTTCAGAAGTCTTTTTTCACTCTACTTGCACGATCTCACACTGAGAGAGGGACATGGCATGGAACAAATGGAAAAAGAGAAGTAATATCAGAAAAAAGGAAGAATATAAAAGAACTAGAAATGAATATACAAGAATACGTAGAGAGGAAGAAAGGAACTTTGAAAAAGGTATAATTGACAAATGTAAGGATGAACCCAAATTGTTTTATAGATTTGTTAATGGCAAATTGAAGCATAGGGAAGGAATCACCAAACTGAAAGTAGAAGGAGAGGTCTACAAGGATGCAGTATTGCAAGCTGAAGTAATGAACAAATGTTTCCAGTCGGTTTTCACTAAGGAAAGGGAGTTTGTGGAAGGAGAGGGAATGATTAGAAATGTAGTGATAAAAGATATAAAAGTGGAAGTGCAGGAAGTGTATAAATTACTGGGAGCTCAAGATGTAAGGAAGGCCCCAGGACCGGATGGAATCTCTAACTGGGTACTGAAGGAATGCAGAGAACAACTGGCGGATAAGATTCACAATTTAATTGTGTGCTCCTTGGAAGAGGGGAAAGTGCCTCGGGAATGGAAGAGGGCAAATGTGGTGCCAATCTACAAGGGAGGAAACAAGGAAGAACCCCTGAATTATAGACCAGTGTCCCTAACCAGTATGGTTGCGAAATTGTGTGAGAGAATCCTGAAAGATAGATGGATAAAATATCTGGAAGAGATGAATATTTTGACTGAAAGTCAGTTTGGATTCAGAAGTGGAATGTCATGTGTCTCCAACTTGTTGAGCTTCTACTCAAGGGCGATTGACGTGCTACAGGAGAGAGACGGTTGGGTGGATTGTGTGTACTTAGATCTGGAGAAGGCCTTCGACAAAGTACCCCACAAGAGACTATTATGGAAATTAGAGCATATAGGAGGACTTAAGGGAAGCCTCCTGGAATGGATGAGAGACTTTCTGAGTGACAGACAAATGAGGACAGTAATAAAGGACAGGACATCTGGATGGAGGGAAGTAACAAGTGGTGTCCCACAGGGCTCGGTGTTGGCACCAGTAATGTTCTTGATTTATGTAAATGATATGGTAGATGGAGTGAACAGCTACGCAAGCCTGTTTGCTGATGATGCAAAGATCTTGAGAAAGGTAGAGGTTGAAGAGGACTGTAAAATGCTACAGGAGGATCTGGATAGGATATATGACTGGAGCCGGATGTGGGAAATGAAATTCAACGCAAAAAAATGTAAAATATTGGAAATGGGTAAAAGTACCAAGAGGCCATCATGGAATTATTTGATGGGTAATGAACCAATTAGAAAAGCGAGAGAAGAGAAAGATTTGGGAGTGCTGGTCCAGGATAGTTTGTCACCTGAAAAGCACATAAATAAGATAGTGAGAGAGACATATAAACTCTTGACCAATATAAGAGTGGCATTTCATTACATGGATGAGGAGATGATGAAAAAATTGATAGTGGCCATGATCCACCCCAGGTTAGAATATGCAGCAGTAGTGTGGTCCCCACACAAAAAGAAAGATATAACCAAGATTGAGAGAATACAAAGAACAGCAACCAAGATGGTCCCCAGTCTGGCAGATTTGCCATACAGGGAGAGGCTGGAAAGGCTGGATTTGCCCTCCTTAGAGGAAAGGAGAGAGAGGGGTGACATGATTGCAGTGTTTAGGACCATGATAGGAGTAGATAAAATTGACAGAGAAAATCTGTTTGTGTGGGGTGAGAGAGCAACAAGAGGACACAGAATGAAACTAAAGAAGCCAAGCTGCTCGAAGGACATCAAGAAATTTAGTTTTCCGTATAGATGTATAGACCTGTGGAATAGCCTGGACAAAGAGATCGTCCGGTCAAAAAACTTAAATGAGTTTAAGGCCAAATTTGACTTATTGAGAAACAGAGACGGGACCCCACGAGCGTAGCTCATTTCCTGTATATCACAATTAGGTCAATACAATTAGGTAAATACACACAATCGACCACATTTGTAGTCCAACTTTCAATCTTACCCACACAATCCTTGAGCCAATTGATCCATACTCTCTTATATTCTCCTTCCATCTCTTACACACAACAATACGCACTCCTTCTTTTGCCCTCTCATTCTCGCCCACTCCCACGCATATACCTCATCCATACTCCCATTCTCTCACACACTCACCTCCCCAATTAGTTTCAGTTAATCCACATACATCCATTTTTGCACCCTCAAGAACCTGGACAATATCTCTCTCTTTCACCTCATTATTTGGACCCTAGAATTACAACATAAAATTACAATAAAAACAATAAATAAATTCACATCCTGTAAACATACAATGGACTTGAGTTAAACTGGAAAATGACATTCTGGTGACTTTTTTTTTTTTTTTTACAAATAAACATTCAACATGCATTAAAATTCCCACGAATAGTTACTTTCCAAAGATTAGAAGTTACATTATAATCAACAGATTTCTTACCTGTCAACAAGTGACCGAGCTTTGGCCAACTGCTGATCAACTTCCCAGCCTGTGCGACTTACACCAAAGCCAGCAGACCTATGCCCCCATACTTCAATGGATAAAGCACCATCTGCACAATGCTCCAGGAAGTCTTCCGTTATTAACACTGTGTAGTCCTTGGTGTGTTCAAACTTGTGATACATATTTAAGGAAGGAAGAGAGAAAAAGAGTTCAGTGAATAATAATCAACCTCTGCTTCATTTTGTGATATTTCAAAGGATCTGACGTTAGGTGGTACTTCAAGAAACATAAACTATATCTTATAAAGCAAAAATAGAGGTGTTAAGTTGTTAATCTCTAATGTATGCTAAAGTACAGTCAACCATTAAGTACAGTAACATGGACGATATGGGCTAGACAAGGGCCGTGGTGCTCAAACACGTATTACCCAAACAAAATGTTTGCATGTATAACAGTACAATGTGGTCTGGTGACTTTCCAAAACTCTCACTTTTACCCCTTCTTACCACCCTACCCCACATAAATTACCCCCTACATATACCCACGATCAGGTAAAACACTAAAAGAGATATCTGTTTATTGCCAGACGCCTTAATCCCGTAAGGGGGGGCCACAAACAAATCGCCTCCATGTTGCCCTGCTCCCAGCTCACACCCCTTCTCTCATACACCTCTCAACTCCACCCCTCCATCTCATCCTTGGCCTCCCCCTCCCTCTCTCCCCCTCCACTGATGAGGAGAGAGTATGTGAGTGAGAAAAGAGATATAACTATTGTAAATCGAAACATGAATGGTATTTAAATAACATAAACAATAATAAAAGTTAGGCTGGGTACTCATGTGGGGTTGATGTGTAGCTCTGCAGCACTCTCCCTCACCCCCCTCTCCCAATGTTGTTGTTTTCATTGTTGCGACGTTGCTGCTCCTGCACTTCCTTCTTCAACATCTAAGTCGAATCCTTTGATGGTACTTTCATTAATGCCATGCTTTTTTGCCATTCCTACCTGCCTCTTTCCCTGCTCTACCTCCTTTACTAATTCATACTTCTGGTCATACATGAAGATGCATCGCTTCCTGGGTGGCTGGAGCTGATCATAGGGCATGGTAAAGAGTTAATGCCCTCACTCGACACTCAACACAAAAATGTCTTGCTGCACAGCAACGGTACAACTCAGCGAGACACGAGAAAGGACTTAGTATATGGGAATGTACCCAGGACAGGTACTCAGATGTAAACTGGCCAATCATGGTGAGTCTGGTGGGTGACGTCACCTCAAGCGACTTTCAAATTGTGTCACCAGGTGAGCTGACATTTCCCGTATAAACTCGAGACTTTCCCCATGTTGATTATGATCTGTTGCATTATGCTGCCCGTGTAAGTACAAAAATGTGTCACTCAACCGCACGTTACTCAAAGATTGACTGAACTTCAATATAATCCTCTTCAATTGATAAGCAGCTAATCAATGATGCATGCCACAGTACTGTACTTCAAAATACTGTAATCACAGTCAATAAAAATGTATTTAATAGCAAACTCACCTTAAATGTCATTGAATCTTTTGAGGTTGGTGCTACAGGAAATTCATTATTAACAACAGGAGCAACAACTTCACTCTCAGTCTGACCCCAGAACTGGTACTGACAGAAGACAAAGTGTGAGAGAGATGGAGGCAAACCAGCTGCTTGTTTGATGCAAACCTGAAAGAAAAAATAATGAGTGCTTCATACTGTAATAATAAAATTACTTCATTTATTTTAACTGGGCAGAGATTTTCATTCTCTAAGAGACTGTTTCCCGTAGTTCAGCGAAGAAAAAAAAATGCAGCTGCTTTTACAGCCTTTCCACTCCACTTTTTCATTATTAGCATCATATTCTAGTGTTAAACTCTTACTATATCTCAGCACTCGGGATGGAGAGATGCAGTTTTGTGTCTACTTAGGGTACAGTAGCCATTAAATTAAGTAATCACATCATCATAACCATTGTGTATGTGTGCAGTATTCCCTCAATTAACCAGACGTCCATTATTCGAATGATCCATTACCCAGGCGCTGCGATCTGGCTGTATTGAACAATTATAAGTACATTTTCCACTTCATCCACTTCATCCAGACAAAATGCTTGCAACTGGGTGGAAATTATGGCTGTGCAAACATTTCTGCCCCCTGGGTGGGAATAGTACGGAGCAACCATGCTCTCTGGCTCGGTAGTTTGCCCAGCATCCTCCAGAGACCCCCTCGGTCATTCCCAGCTCCTGCCCAGTGACTGTAGTGAACAGCTTCTCTCGGATATTGTTATGGTGGCACACAGGGTGCCCTTTGTGGTTGCTCCCTAACTGCTTCAAGCTCATCAGGGTACGCCACTAGACCAAACAGGATGTATTGTGCAGTGCAACAGCTTCGCTAGCCGCAGTGCAACAGTCAGAGTCAAGGAGCTGGCAGGTTATTCAGAACGATGCCCTGCGAGGAATCGTGAGTGCTGATGTTGATTTTAGTCTAGCTTACTGTACCGTACTGTACTGTACCATGATTTTATTCTATTTCACCATAATTTTACTCCATTTTACCATTATGTTTTGTGTGCCCACTCCATTTTTCTTGTGCAGACATTTTTTTCATGTTTCTTTTCATGTCAGTGGTGACTGCTTGTCTGTGGTTGATGGGTCTGCTTGACCATAGTAATTGCTTGGCTGTGGTTTATAGGTCTGCTTGACTAGATAGAGTACCGTAGTGTTAAACAAAAGGAAAAAGTGTTATACAACGTACTGTAGTGTAATGGCTTTCAAAATTTGGTGATGTATGAAGGAAGGCCATAGGAGAAGTCCATTATCTGGACTGTTCTACTATCCAGACATGCCTTTGGATCTATTATGTAGAATAATTGAGGATTACTGTACTTCCATATAAAAGCCCTACTGAATGTTTAAAAGGCATAAAAAAAAACTCTCCCATGGTAACTACAGCAATTAAATACTATGAACTTCCTTGTCTCTGGGAAGTTCCCACTACAAGGAGACATCCTTGGAATGATACCAAGAGCAGACCAAGAGGCAGGTCAGCTATCCAGGGCAAACTGCCAATGAGGATTTGAAGTCAAAGAGATAAAGAAAGCAAGCAGTAGGTCAATGAAGAGGGGATGGTGGTTGCTCATGAGAGAGGGGCCAGCTGAAATGGCCACATCCTGAAAAAGTCTCCCCTTCTCTCCTCCACAAAGGTCAAAAGTGGCAAGATGACCAACATGGAGGATAAAGCATGTATGTGAGCTAACAGAAGAAAGAAAACTTAAGCATCCGCTTTCTAGGGGGAAGTGGAAAACTGACCTCCCTGACCGATTTAGCGAGCTGGACAACAGCCTACGATCCCAGAACAGGTTACATCCTGACAAGAACTATTACCCACCAATGCCATGACTTGGTGCGCAGAAAGACAATGACAAACAACAAGGAATTCCACAACCCCTAGTCTGGCAGGACAGGCAACGATCAGCACATGGAACGTCATCCCACAATAAAATAACCAAGCCATCCCCACTATCCCCAGTTTGTAGAGATGGCAGTAAATCCCTAGGGGAAGGCCAGATCTTATAACTGCCAACTACCTCTTGGAAAAGGTCTGCAAATACCAGCTTAAACATGTTGGCTTACATAAGAAAGTGTGTGCCCAAAAAAACATTAATCAAATGAGGAAGATGGGACCCATTACCAGGCTAAGAAATCTCACATGTGGTACAGGGCAAAGGCAAATGCCTAAAATGATGGCAACCTGCTCTGATGGAAGGACAAGGTGTCTGCAAGGAGACATTTCAGGGAATCATCCTAAACCTTCAAGCCTTTCATTCAAGTCTGCACTACACCTCCATCTACTAAGCACCATTTCTGTACGTCTGAGCCAATGAATATCCACTTCCTTTACTGCCCGGGTCTCCCAGCCATACAGCATTACACTCCTAACACATACTGCAAACCCCCTTAGCAATGAGAAAGAGCCCTCTCAAAGTCAGGAGAGGCAACAGCTCCTTGAACTTCCTCCAACTGCTCATTACCCTAGTCATGGGGCTAGCTCAATTCCCTAACTCCAGCTCATGTCCCTCAAATAACAAAACTTCTCCACAAACTCAAAGAGACTATCCAACAAGATCAATCCTTCCATACCTCTAAAATCTCTACATGCTCTGTCCAACACACTGCACACACGAAATCAGCATTATATCGCAGCACACTTCTAATACCACAATATCTCTTATGCATCCACTTAATACAAACACTGCACAAGATGGAATTACTTCCCACACCCTTGTGGCAAACAGCACATGGCCACACCTGGCCAAGCTGAGATGTGGGCATCATCCAGCCCTCTTAAGTTACCAGAAGAGGCTGGATGACTCCATCACTGATGCCTGTCCAGGATGTAACACAGCACCCCATACTATTAAGCACATTATGGAAGACTGTATTGCACACAATCACCTATGCCAACAACACAACATACACTCCTTGAGGGCTCTGTGGGAAAGCCCGGTCTTGGCCGTGGCCTTCCTTTGGGACTCGGAGCTGTTCGGCCAGACTGCCTAGGGAACAACTACTACTACTACCGCTCATGGCCACACTCCCCCTGGTTTGATAGTACCACCACCCCCCTACTTATTATCACATTTGTTTTATATGCTTTATATTTCCATTGATCTACTAAGTTCACTTGCCACTGATTATCTGTGTTAGCTACTAAGACCAATTTCATTTTGAAACTACGTCTCATTGGCTTATGAAGTGTGTAAACAGTTTGTCAAATCAACCACTCCTTCACATTGCCTGAAGGTACCTTACTCTTTTGAGTTAGATCGTTGATTCCAGAGTATCCCATGGAAGGGTTAACATATACCTTCTTAAACTGACCGCCTGAGTGCGTTTCTTTCTTCATTCCTAATCCAAATCATGATTTCATGCCCATAATACCTGTGATGAGTGGAGCATTATTTTCAACATATAAGTTCATTGGGAAAGTTATTTCACTAGCCCGTCTTGATAGAATATCATCGGATTTATTTCTGTCTTCAGCTCTCAGGTGTTGAGAATACGCAATATCATGCTGTCTAAGAACTTTGCTTAAACTGTTCTCACCAATATACCTTTCCAATAATCACTGTTGTAGCTTCATACCCAGGCCAAAGGAGGAATATTTTCCACTGTTACTGACGGACCCACTGGGCATATCTTCCGAAGGGATATCAAGGTGCATCCTCATGTGCATTTCTGGGAGCCAACTTAGTATAAAACTAACAATTCCCTGCCCACTTTCCCACCATTTAAATATCATAATTTTTCTTAATTTTCAGAGTTAATGTCAGTGAGGTATTGTAGTCTGTTTGGTTGCACTGTTTTTCTAACTCCTGTCTGTGTTGTAATGTACACATACATTTATTAAAGAGAGAATGTTGACCAATAGGAAATATATATCTCAATGGTACTTGGAAGGAATCTGAGTGTAAAGTAAAGGGAATGTAAGAAAATGTTTTGGAAGGAGGTAATGAGAATTAGATCGGATGATACACAAATTAGTAGAGGAGTGAAAGATAAAAATGGCAGACTGATAGTGGAAAAGGGAGAAAACACGAGCAGATCGGGAAAACACTTTAAGGAACTGATAGAGAATTAAAGGAATGCGAGTGCAAGTGGCTGGGAAATGGCTGGGAGAAGGAAGGAGGTGAGAGGAAGAAATCAGTAGGATGGATGCAGTGGAAGTAATGAAAGAATAAAAATTGAGAAAGCCACAAGAATTGAGGGAGTGTGGTGAAATACTGATGCATGGGGGAGAGATGGTAGAAGAATGGATACAAATGTGCAGACTGGCTTGGGAGGAAGGTATAGGCCCAGAGGATTGGAAGTCAGGTATAATTATTCCTCTGTACAAAGGAAAATGGAGAAGGAAAATGGAGAAAAGAGTGTGTGGTAATCACATGGGCATTTGTCTTCTTAGTGTAAAACAAAAAGTATTTGGTGGGATACTTACTGACTGATTTTAAGAAATAACTGAGGATTTAGTTGGAGAAGTACAGGGAGGTTTTAGGAAGGTAGGGGGCTGTGTAGATCAGATATTCATTCTTAGATCTTTAGTGGAAAAGTTTCAAGAGAAGGAAAAGTCGTAGGCAGCCTTCATGACTTTTGGGAAAGCATATGACAGTGTGGACAGACAAGGAATGTAGAAAATATTAAGACTATATGAAGAAAATGGGAAGCTGCTGAATGCAGTAAAGAGTCTAAGCCTACAAAGCATGTGGATGGTGAACTGAGTGAATTTTTCTGTCTGAACGTTGGACTGAAACAGGAATGTGTCAGGTCTCCATGGTTGTTCAACCTGTATATGGATAGGGTTATCAAAGAGATACAAGGTAGGGAAGTGGACACTGGAGCAGCCCTAATGAGAGAAGGCAACGTTTCAAAACATCCTGTTCTGTTGTCTGCACGTGACTGTTTTGTGAAGTGAAGCTGAAGGGGAACTGCATGGCTTGGTGAATGAGTTTGGGAATGTGTGTAAGAAACGGAACATAAAGGTGAATGTAGGGAGGAGTAAAGTTATGGTCTTCAAGAGAAATGAAATAGCTGAATGCATAGTATGTTTGGATGATGAGGAACTGGAACATATGAGCACATTTAAATACTAGGGTAGTGTGATAAGTAAGAATGGAGGTTTAGAGGGTGAAGTGCTTGATAGGGTACAACAGGGAAGAAAGGTTGCTGGTTCTCTGAAAGCAGTGATAAGAAATAGGGAAGCGAGCATGGAAGTAAAAAAAGTCACTGCAAGATAGTACTGTATTATGATACCAACTCAAACATATGGAAGTGAAGCTTGGACCTTGTTGGAAGGACACAAGTCAAGAGTGAGAGCAGTGGATTTACATCAGAGGAGCATGTGGATTTACATGGAGAGAGAGACTGACAAATGAGGAAGTGAAGGAGCATTGTGGTGTGGATGTGGAGGATGTGACAAAAAGTGTTGGGAGAAATACACTGAGGTGGTTTGGCCATGTGGAGAGGCTGGAGAGCAAGAGATTAATGTGGTGAGTGTTTATGAGTGAAGTGGAGGTGGGGGGAGAGAGAGAGAGGGAGGGGGAGACTGAGGATGAGATGGAGGTATGGGGTGAAGAGGTACATGAGAGGAGTGTGTGAGCTGAGGGGAGGGCAGTGAAATGGCAGGAGACATGGCAACATGGAGGCAATATGTTTGTGGCCACACCCTTCGGGATTTGGCCATCTGACAATAGACTGAGATAGATTTAAAAAGTTTTGATGATATTTTCCTTCAGAAGGATGGAAGGATTTCTTAATCGCTTCAAACCAACAAGGTGTTTTCTGGGCGGTCTCACAGTATTCCTGAAATTCCTCCCACTCAGTAACATAGTCATGGAGGAAGGCGCCTATCCACAAATCACTGATGCCCCCTCCACTCAGCCCACAATTTGGTGATCTCAGTGTACTGGGAACTGAACAGGTAAGAACTGAAAATATCAATATGGATGACTTTGTAAACACATTTTTGATCAATCACAATAACAGAAGAGTTAAGTTTTACTCTGACATGTGCAGGAAAAGGATAAATACATCTATTTTTTCACGTGAACAATCTACTCTGCTTTCATTTACATATTTATGTGAAGCTATATCTGTTCAGAGCAGGCTATATGAATTTGCGCAATTCAATAACCTTTATGAGTACAATATTGGAAAACTGTATACAGAGATATCCCGATTATCCGGGCTATATGGTGCGAAGGGGTGACTGAATAATCCGAAATCACGATTAATCCGGCGGAAACAAAAAACAAGTACTACTTAGACTGATTTATTTAACGGAAAATGTACACTTAACGTAGCAGAAAGACCTTACCAAATCTTTGCATATGCATCCTGCTTGTGTCTGTATTTTTCTAGTTTCAGTTTGGTAAATTTCTTTATCTTGCTGAAAAATTTCCTCACTGTTATTATCGTCATGTTCCTGAATCTGTACAGTCACGTTCCTGAGTCTTGATACGCAAGTAGTTGTCTTGTCTGATGTTGTGTCCACCGTTGGTAGGATGTTGAACTATTTCACTTGCTAACCGACCAAATTATCTTCAGTGTATCAAGCAGTAAGCACAAAAGTTCCATATTCAAAAAGCAGTGAGCACTGCAATAGACAACAAAAACACCTGTGTATCGGGACTCATGAACGCGACTGTACCTATGACTGTTTCCAGCACAGTGGAAGAAACTCAACATATTCAAGTGTGGATTTTGTTTCCCAACTTCCAAACTGGAGATTAAGTTAGGTTAAATTATTAGGTGCAGTTAAGCTAAGTTAGGCCAGGTTTGGTTAAACAATTAGATCAGAACAGTACCTTCCGCCATTACGTTAACTAACAACAAGAGTTGCATACCAGCAGAATAGCTAAAAACAATGGGGAAACAGATTTAACAAGAAATGTTTATTTGCCAACCCAGAAACAATCAGAAAAACATAACAGAATATCAGGATGAACTGATTTGGTAAGGTGCTTTTACTGCTTACAGTAAAGCATATGTTTAGCCCCCTCAATGGCCGTGAGTTCAGAAATATGTGTGCTCCCGTGGCAGGCCTTGGAACCATTTTTTCTATGTTCCAAAATCAGTTTCATTTTCTTACAGATGTGGTAAGACTCGTCTGGTGCACTTTTAATTTTTTTTTTGTCCCTAAACCCATCTTCTGATTTGCTATGAATCGTGAAAGAATAAAATTAGGGCGCATGCTACATTAGCATTAAAACATACTGACGAAAACATCTGGGATGAACTGACCGCCTGGCTGTTTGGGATGGTACATCAGGTTTGTATAACCATACCAGTGACTTTCGTTCCCTTCCCATAATTGTTCGCAGATTTTATAGCTCCCTAACTCAACGTCATTGACACCGGTGCAGTAATGCATTGTTCAAGGATGGCAGCTATGAAGGGGTTAATGAAATACATAATTATTTGTATCAATACTGTCTCAAACGTACACATAACAACAAACGAAGAATGAGCAGTAAATGTACACTTAGCTGCAAAGAGCAGAAATAACTGTATGCTCTGTCGGTCCTAAATGTGTTGGGAACCGCGACATTGAACAAAAAATGTGGGATTATGAGAAGACGTGAGACAAAAGTTTTTTTTTTTCTTCTGACTAGTAAACATTTTTGCTCCATTTCGTCCCCTAAAATTGTGAAACCTATAAATTTTCATGTAAGCATACAGCCTAATGACCTTGCCAAGTCAATTTACATTCCTCTAGTTTGTTTTCTGTATTTTTCTGCCAATTTTGAGGGTGGTAAATTACCTTTCTCTTGCAGCAAGATTTCCTCTCTTATCATAATGTTCCTTAAGCCTTACCTACTATTGTTTTCGGCATAATGGAAGAAACTTACTCAAAATTAAGGGGCATGTTACATTAGCATTTAAACATATCGGCGAAGACATCTGAGAGGAATTGACCGCCTGGCTGCTTGCGACAGTAGAGTAGGGTCGTGTAAACATATCAGTGACCTTCGATCCCTTCCCATAATTGCTCGCAGTTTTTTTT
>JAGKTI010005970.1:30341-42572 GCA_018397915.1 Birgus latro
GCTGTGAAAGAGGTGATTTTCTCAGTGATTACCATGTCTCTTACATACGTTCACTATCTAGTCAACTGGTGAACATATTTGCCCAACTAACCTCTAAATCATAATTTTTCTGGTTACATTTTATATACTTCATGCTCTGTGTCCCATAACTGAGTGCACAGGCTGTGAAAAAGGTGATTTTCTCAGTGATTACCATGTCTCTTACATACGTTCACTATCTAGTCAACTGGTGAATATATTTGCCCAACTCACCTGTAAATCATAATTTTTCTGGTTACATTTTATTTACTTCATGCTTTGTGTCCCATATTTGAGTGCACAGGCTGTGAAAGAGGTGATTTTCTCAGTAATAATCATGTCTCTTCCTAACGATCATTATGTAGTCAACTGGCGAACACCCCTGCTTTCCTCACCTCAAAATCATCATTTTGGGGTTAAAATTCGATTAATTCATACTTTGTGCCAATTATTTATGTGTATGGGGTCATAAATAAGTGCTAGGCATGTCCGGTAAGGAGGTACGTAGGTAGTTTTCTGATTTACGTTAGGTTAGGTTAGAGTCAAGAATGACCGGTACTGTTGGTGAACTTTGAACACCTTTGCCATACCTAACTCTTTTTCTGGTAACAATTTAATTATTTGATGCTTTGTATCCCATATTTTAGTGCATAAGATGTGAGAAATGATGATTTTCATAGTGACTACCACGTCCGATACTTACTTACACTAACCTGCCAACTCGTGAACAACCCTGCATTACTCACCTCAAATTCATCATTTTGGGGTTAAAATTCAATTAATTCATGCTTTGTGCCAATTACTTATGTGAATGGGGTCTTAAATAAGTGCTATGCATGTCTGGTAGGGAGGTAGGTAGGTGGTTTTCTGATTTACGTTAGGTTAGGTTAGGGTCAAGATTGACCGGTGCCGTTGGTGAACAGTGGACACCTTTGCCATACCTAACTCTTTTTCTGGCAACAGTTTATTTATTTGATGCTTTGTATCCCATATTTTAGTGCATAAGATGTGAGAAATGATGATTTTCATAGTGACTGGCACGTCCGATACTTACTTACACTAACCTGCCAACTCGTGAACACCCATGCCTTACTCACCTCAAATTCATCATTTTGGAGTTAAAATTCGATTAATTCATACTTTGTACCAATTATTTATGCGAATGGTGTCTTAAATAAGTTTTTTTTTTTTTTATGCTAGGTTGCGGAGAAATGGGTGGAGTATGTCATGAATGTCATGAGAGTAAGTGATAGGATAATAGTAGTGAAAATTTTGATCGGACGGGTGATTGTTTCAGTTATATCAGCATATGCTCCGCAGGTAGGATTGGATGACGCAGAGAAGGATAGATTTTGGGATGATTTAATACGTGTAGTAAGTGGTATGGGTGATGATGAGGTAGTGGTTCTGGGAGGGGATTTAAATGGTCATGTTGGTGAAGCAGCTCAAGGTTATGAAGGAGTCCATGGAGGATGTGCATATGGTGTAAGGAATGTCGAAGGGGAAAGAATACTCGAGTTTGGGGAGGCTATGGACATGATTGTGTGCAACACACATTTTAGAAAAAGAGTGAGTAGATTGATTACGTACGAGTCCGGGGGAAATAGTAGTCAGATAGATTATTTTCTGGTCAGGAGGGTTGATAGGAGATTAGTGAGGGATGTTAAAGTTATAGGAAGCGAGGAGTGTGTGCAGCAGCACAAACTGTTGATTTGTGACATGGTGCTTAAGGAACAAAGGATGAGAAGGAGGACATATGTACCTAGGAGGAAAATATGGAAGCTGAGAAACCAATCAGTAAGGGATGCCTTTTATAGTGAGATGAGGAGAGTGGTGGCTGAACAGGAAGCCAAAGATAGAGACGTTAATGAACAGTATGGAGCCCTTAAGAACAACCTCTTGAGAGTTACCGATGCAGTATGCGGTTGGACAAGAGGCCCACCAAGACATAAAGTAACTTGGTGGTGGGATGAGAGTGTAGAAGCCGCAGTTAAGGAGAAGAAAAGGCTTTTCCGGGAATGGAAGAAGGGTGGTAACAGGGAGGAGTACTTGGCTGCCAAGCGCAGGGCTAGAAGAGAGGTATACAGGGCGAAGTCTGAGTCACAGAGACTTTTACTTGATAATCTAAATCATGAAGGAAGGAAAAATATGGTTTTTAGGGTGGCAAATCAGATGAAGAGAGATAATCGGGACATTGTAGGCGAGCAGTGTGTGAAGAATGATGAGGGAAGGGTACTGGTAAACAGTGAGGATATTAAAGATGCATGGAGAGAGCATTATAGTCGGTTGTTGAATGAGGAGTTTGATTGGGATAGGGAAGGTTTGGAGCCAGGTGATCCAGTGTTTGGGCCTTGGCCTTTGATTGACGCTGCTACTGTGAGTGAGGCAATAGGCAGGATGCGGGTGGGGAAGGCGGCAGGTGTGTCTGGGTTGACTGCCGAAATGTTGAAGGCCTCAGGAGATATTGGGGTGAGGTTAGTCACTGACCTGATAAATATGATTATATATGAGTGTGTTGTCCCAGATGATTGGCTGAAGAGTGTAATTGTAAATGTGTACAAAGGGAAGGGTGATGCCCTGGAAAGGGGAAATTACAGAGGTATAAAGCTCTTAGATCAGATAATGAAAGTAATGGAGAGAGTTCTAGAAGGTATGATTAGAGAAAGAGTGAATATCAATGAGATGCAGTTTGGGTTTATGCCAGGCAGGGGGACCACTGATGCCATATTCATTGTTCGACAGCTTCAGGAAAAATATATTGGCAAGAAAAGGGAATTGTATTTTGTTTTTGTTGATTTGGAAAAGGCCTTTGACAGAGTCCCTAGAGAGGTGGTGAAGTGGGCAATGAGAAAGCTGGGGTTGGACGAGTGGCTGGTTAGGGTGGTTATGGCCATGTACGTGGGTGCTCGCACCCAGGTATGAGTGAATGGAGTTTTGAGTGATGAGTTTCCCATGAATGTTGGTGTGCATCAGGGGTCAGTTTTGAGTCCCTTGTTGTTTATCATGAAGCTCGAAGCCCTCTCACATGACTTCAGAGATGGACTCCCATGGGAGATGTTGTATGCTGATGATTTGGTGTTGATTGCTGAGAATGAAGGGGTGGCTGAGGAAAGATTTAAGAAGTGGAGAGATGGTATGGGGTACAAGGGCTTAAGGGTAAATGCAGATAAAACAAAAGTGATGATATCTAGGGTTGGTGGCGGTACAATCAGAGGAGAGGGAGAGTGGCCATGTGCAGTTTGCCACATGGGTGTGGGAAGTAATTCCATCTTGTGCAGTGTTTGTGATAGATGGGTGCACAAGAGATGTAGTGGTATTAGAGGCAGACTGCGAGAAAATGCTGATTTCATGTGTGCAGTGTGTCGGGGAGAGCAGGTGGAGATTGTTAGGCGTGAGAGGGTTGAATTTGCAAGTGAGTCTCTTGAGTGTGTGGAGGAGTTTTGTTATCTGGGAGACATGTTATGTGCCGGAGGTGGGGCTGGAGTTAGCTCGGTTGCTAGAGTGAGAAGTGGTTGGAAGAAGTTCAGGGAGCTGTTGCCTCTCCTGACACTGAGAGGACTCTCCTTACGTGCTAAGGGGTCTTTGTATGCAGCATGTGTTAGGAGTGTGATGCTGTATGGTAGTGAGACTGGGCAGTATAGGAAGAGGATATTCGCAGGTTTAAACGTACAGAAATGACAATGATTAGGTGGATGTGCAGTGCGTCCCAGCGTGCAAGGCCTGGGGGGGCTGGGTTTACGATAGAAGAGTTGAGAGGTAGGATGGGACTGGAGTGTATTGGTGTTGTGATGAGGAGAGGTAGGCTGAGGTGGTTTGGACATGTGGAGAGGATGGGGGATGATAATTGGGTGCAGAGGGTGAGAAGTGTTAATATTGGGGGAGGGGTTGGGAGGGGTAGACCGAGAAAGACATGGGACGAGGTCATTAAATGTGACTTAAGGGTTAAGGGACTGAATAGGGAGGCTGCCAGAGATCGAGCAGCGTGGAGAGCCGCCATTAGGTGACCAAGGCCGACACATGCAAGCATGTTGGAGCCTTCAAAAACGAACGACCTAAGAAGAGACCAAAGGCCACTTGCCTGCATACTGTTTCTTCCAAGAAAAAGCAGAAACAATACAAAAGAGAGCCAAATTCAAGATCCATTCATTTTGAGATGCCTGGATACACTGCGTTTGAAAGACTGGAGATCATAGGATGTACGAAATACAGACAGAGGAAGACAGTTCCAGAGTTGACCAGTTGCATAAATGAAGGACTGGGAGTAAAGGTTAACTCTTGCATTAGAGATTTGGACAGAAAAGGGATGAGAGTTTGTTGCTAGACGGGTACTACGTGCCCGTCGTAGAGGTGGAGGGATGCAAGAAGACAGTTCAGAGGAACAGTGACCATTGAAGTAGCGATAAAAGAGAGAGAAAGATGCAACAGTGCGGCGAAGAGACAAAAGTTGAAGGGAATCAGTAAGAGGAGGAGAGTTAATGAGACGAAAAGCCTTTGACTCCACCCTATTGAAAAGAGCTGCATGTGGGGAGCCTCCCCAAACATGAGAGTTGTACTCCATACACGGGCGAATAAAACCCGTGTACAAGGTCAACAACTGTGCAGGGGTAAAGAAAGTTTGGAATCGGCTTAGCACACCTAATCTCTTGGAAGCAGATTTTACAAAAGATGTAATAAGTTCTTTCCAAGACAAATCCCGAGAGAATGAAACCCCAAGCATGTTCAAGGATGATGCAGGACATAACTGTTCATTATTAAACATTAGTGTGTAATCCTGAGGAAGATTTTGTCAGGTTTATAAATGTAAGAACTGAGTTTTTGATGCATTAAAAATAACAAGATTATTTTTACCCCAATCAGACATACAAGCCAAGTCAGACATTAGGTGTGCCATAGCCTCATCCCTTTTTTGTTGAAGTAACTGCTGAGATGGACGTTGCAGGAACCAAATGGAAAGGTGAAGGGTGGAATCATCAGCATATGAGTGGATAGGGTTAGATGTACAGCTTAGAAGGTCATTGATGAATAAATGGAAGAGAGTAGGTGATAGGACAGAGCACTGAGGAACACCACTGTTGATAAGTCTAGGAGAGGAACGATGGCCGTCTACAACAGTGGCTATAGAAAGACCAGAAAGGAAACTAGAGATGAAGGCACAGATAGAAGGATAGAAACCGTAGGAGGGCAGTTTGGAAATTAAAGATTTATGCCAGACTCGATCGAAAGCCTTTGAGATGTCAAGTGCAATGACAAAGCTTTCGCCAAAGTTCCGAAAGGAGGAAACCAAGAGTCTGAAAGGTAGGTGAGAAGATCGCCAGTGGAGCGTCCCTGACGGAACCCATACTGACGATCAGAAAGAAGGTTGTGACAGGAAAGATGCTTTAAAATTTTTCTATTAAGAATTGACTCGAAAACTTTTGAGACACAGGATGTTAAAGCAATTGGATGATAGTTAGAGGGTTGGGAATGGTCACTCTTCTTTGGGACTCGCTGAATGAGAGCAAACCTCCAGCAAGAAGGAAAGGTATAAGTTGATAGACAAAGGCGAAAGTTTACCTAGGCAGGGTGTAAGCACAGAAACACAGTTTTTGAGGACAACAGGAGGGACTCCATCAGGACCATATGCCTTTTTAGTATTGAGGCCAGTGATGGCAGAAAATACATCAGCTGAAGAAATTTTAATGTCAGACATAAGGAAGTCAGAGGGGGGAGGTGATGGAGGAATAGCATCGGAATCGTCTAAGGTAGGTGGAATTGGAGGAGAAAGTCTGAGCAAAGAAATCTGCTTTATCAGTAGAAGAAATAGCTACAGAGCCATCAGAGTAGAAAAGAGGAGGGAAGGATGATGAGGCAAAGTTGTTAGAAAGGTTTTTGGCAAGATGCCAGAAGGAGCGAGAAGAATTCGAGTTGGAGAGTTGAGAACATTTAGCACGGATGAAATTATTTTTAGCAGAGCGAAGAACAGACTTAGCACGATTCCGGGCAGAAATATATAAAAGATGTGATTTAGGGGTTGGTTGGCTCCGGTACCTCTTATATGTCCTCTCCTTGTTGCGGACAGCATTAGAACAAGCGTGATTAAACCAAGGCTTTCTTGCATTAGTCAGAGGATATGAGAAAGGAATGTATGCTTCCATGCCCGAGAGAATAACCTCCGTAATGCGCAAGGCACACTCAGATGGCTCCCGGCCATGGAAGCAATAATCATTCCAAGTAAAATCAAAGAAGTACTGCCTGAGGGCCTCCCAATCTGCAGCTCCAAAGTGCCACAGGTGGCGTTTCTTTGGAGGGTCCACAGGCCGTACTGGAGCGATAGGACAAGTTAAGGTAATAAGATTATGATCGGAGGAGCCCAACGGAGAGAAAAGATTAACAGTGCAAGCACAAGGATTAGTTGTTAGGAAAAGGTCAAGTATGTTGGAACTCTCTCCAAGGCGGTCAGGGATATGGGTAGGATGCTGTACAAGCTGCTCTAGGTCATTAAGGATAGAAAAGATGTAGGCTTGTTCACCAGGTTGATCAGTGGAAGGAGAGGAGAGCCAAAGGTGGTGGTGAACATTGAAATCTCCTAGAATGGAGATTTCAGAGAAAGGAGAAATGGATAGAATGTGTTCCATCGTAGAAGTAAGATAGTCAAAGAATTTTTGATAGTCAGTAGAATTAGGAGATAAGTAAACAGCACAGATATATTTAGTCAGAGAATGACAGGAACGCCGAAGCCAGAGAGTAGAGAATTCAGAAGAATCAAGTTCAGGAACACGAGAGCAAGATAGATCGTTGCGTACATATACGCAACAGCCACCTTTGGCTTTGAAATGAGAATAGAGAAAGTAGGAGGATACAGAAAAGGGTTTGCTGTCAGTTGCCTCAGACAGCTGAGTCTCAAAGAGAAAGAAAAGGTGAGGTTTAGAGGAGAAGAGGTGGTGTTCAACAGAGTGAAAGATAGAGGAAAGGCCGTGAATGTTACAGAAATGAAGGAGTGAGTCAGACAGTGGTTCCAGACAACTCTTTGAGTCGTCACCGGGAGAGGGGCGGATGGTGGGGGCATTTATGGTCCCCCCCCCCCGTGGGGACTCCGAGGCATGATTTTTGTGCGCCATTTTCGTTGCTAATTTTGAAAAGGAAGTGTAGTGTGCATGTAGTTTGGTGTTGACAGTTAGAGAAATCTGTATTGGAGAGTAAGCTGAACTACTCTGTGTTACTGAGACACTGAAAAAGTTCAGCAAAGGGAGATGGTCAGGAACAAGTCCTGAGGGCTGATGAAACAGGAGCTCCAGCTCTCCCTGTCATCAGCTTACCATCCTCCTTGGGAGTACTGCTCTGCTCGACTGGTGCTACAGTCTACTCCTACCAAGTGCTATGCATGTCCGGTAGGGAGGTAGGTAGATGGTTTTCTATTTACGTTAGGTTAGGTTAGGGTCAGGAATGACCGGTGCTGTTGGTGAACAGTGAACACCTTTGCCATACCTAACTCTTTTTCTGGTAACAATTTATTTATTTGATGCTTTGTATCCCATATTTTAGTGCATAAGATGTGAGAAATGATGATTTTCATAGTGATTGCCACGTCCGATACTTATTTAAAATAAGCTGCCAACTCATGAACATCTATGCCTTACTTACCTCAAAATCATCATTTTTGGGTTAAAATTCAATGATTTCATGCTTTATGTTCATTATTTAATGCATACAATGTGAGATAGGGTGATTTTCATAGTGATTTCCATGTCTGATACTTACACTTGCTGGCAAGTTGTGAGCACCTATGCCTTACTCACCTCTAAATCATCATTTTTTGGTTAAAATTCAGTTAATTCATGCTTTGTGTGCATTATTTATGTGCAAGGGGACTTAAATAAGTGCTATGCATGTCCAGTAGGGAGGTAGGTAGGTGGTTTTCTGATTTATGTTAGGTTAGGTTAGGTTAGGATCAAGAATGACCAGTGCTGGAGCTTCAGGGCCACTGTCATGCCTTTGGCTCCATTACATCGGATAGTGGAGGGATTACATACTATCCGACGTAATAGAGCCAAAGGCATGACCGGACAGTGGTCTTGTCCGGAAAGTGGCCCTGAAACTCCAGCATTGGTCATTCCTGACCCTAACCTAACCTAACCTAACATAAATCAGAAAACCACCTTCCTACCTCCCTACCGGACATGCATAGCACTAATTTAAGTCCCCTTTCACATAAATAATGCACACAAAGCATGAATTAATTGAATTTTAACCAAAAAATGATGATTTAGAGGTGAGTAAGGCATAGGTGCTCACAACTTGCCACCATAGTGTAAGTAAGTATCGGACATGGAAATCACTATGAAAATCACCCTTTCTCACTTTTTATGCACTAAAATCATGAACACAAAGCATGAATTCATTTTAATTTAACCCCAAAATGATGAATCTGAGTTAAGTAAGACATAAGTGTTTAATGAGTTGACAGCTTAGTGTAAGTTAGTATTGGATGTGGCAGCCATATGAAAATCATCTTTTCCCACATTTTTTTGCACTAAATTATTGGATACAAACCATCAAATACAGTAAATGATGTAAACTGTTAACAGAAAAATGGTCAGTAAGAGTTAGGTATGGCAAAAGTGTTCACCAGAATACAGCATGCTGAAAGTAAGCACCGGACATGAAATTCACTGGCATTCACCTTTTTCACAGCTAGTGCACTAAAATAATGAACACAAAGCATGAATTCATTTAAATTTATATAAAAAGGATGAATTTGAGGTAAGTTAGGCACCGCTGTTCACTGAGCTGGCAGCTTAGTTTAGGTACCGGACATGAAAATCAATGGCATTCACCTTTTTCACAGTTGGTGCACTTCAATACTAGTAGTAACCATGCATGTAAATTGAAAGCAGGAAATTATGATTTACATTTATGGGAATTTTTTACCACTTTACAGCATGCTGAAAACAGGTTAGACATGAAAATCATTATGAAAATCATCTTTCACACAAATCAATGGCATTCACCTTTTTCACAGCTGGTGCAGTTCAATACTAGTGGTAACCATGCATGAAAAAATAAATTGAAGGCAGGAAATTATGATTTACATTGTTGGGATTTTTTTTACCACTTTACAGCATGCTAAACAGGTTAGACATGAAAATCATTATGGAAATCATCTTTCACACAAATCAATGGCATTCACCTTTTTCACAGCTGGTGCACTTCAATACTAGTGGTAACCATGCATGAAAAAATATACTGAAAGCAGAAAATTATGATTTACATTTATGGGAATTTTTTACCACTTTACAGCATGCTGAAAACAGGTTAGACATGAAAATCATTATGGAAATCATCTTTCACAAAGTCTATGCACGAGATTAATGATATGGGAAGAACAAAACAAGGAAATTTGATGAAGTTAGGGTATTCACGAGAATGATGCCGCCGTCCTGATGTATAACCCGCTCCGTCATCCCAGACTCTGACAGTATGAAGGTACACCTGAGACACCTGCAGGAATTCATAGAATCCTTGGCACTTCCGCTGCACTTTACACTCACCAGTACTTCCCACAACGTTTCCTTTCCCATAATACAGTAACAATCTTGCATCACATCACTTCAGTGCACTGTACATAACTGTAAATTCCCGTGTGGTCTAGTGACGAGTCCTGGAGAATTTAGTCGCTGTCAGAGTCTGAGATGAGCTGATGAAGGCAGCGTAGGGGCTCCTTGGTGGGACGTGGTGATACGCTATCCACTGCAGAGGACTCAGAAGACAGCCACAAACTCACATCCAGTGGTGACTTCGCCGTGCCTGATGTGCTGGGCTGTGGCTCGGAGCTAGAAGGCCTGTCTTGGTGAGGCAATGGTGTGGAGCGAGGGTTGAGGACGGTGGGGTTGACGGGCCTGAAAAAACTGGCAATGATTGATTGACACAAGCAACGACGATTCTGACGATTAATGATGCACTGCCTGAAAGCTCGCACTTCATCCACAAGTCCCAAGGGCCCCATTTCCCTGTCGCAGTCCGGGTATTCTAGGAAGTCAAGGACGAACTCCATATGTTCCCAAAGTGCACTCAGCTTGGGGATGGCTGGAGTAGTGACAAGCCATGAGGAATCCGCATCATCGTCGCTGTCCTCATCAGAATCTTCCAGCTGGGTACTCGTACCGGCAACAGTAGATGCGATCTCGATATCAGACATGATCTGACAGACACCCAGGATTGCCCTCATCATCATCCAACCACTCATGCACTTCGTCGACAAACACATTGTCTCCACCCACATGAAGCCTTGCATGGAAGTCATCCACATCAAAACCTAGAAAATCGTGCACCATGTCACTTCCATGAAGCAGACGAGACCAACCATTTTCTAAAGTCTTTACAGAGACTTCCTTCCATGCACTGGCCCAGTTGTAGATAGGAGATTTGAGATTGTATTGGCGAGGGTTTTTGACAGTTTTATGTCCTCGCATATCTCGTCCTTCCCTGCGATCGTCCTCGTCCTCGTAGACAACCATCACATCGTCCAAAAACCTCCGTCAGTAGAGCCTCTTCGCTGACACAATCACTCCATAGTCCATTGGTTGGATGAGAGCAGTCGTATTAGGTGGCAAAAACAGCCACCTAATGCGGCCATTTTCAGCCACCAACTCCTTCTCAGACAGATGCGCAGGTGCATTGTCTAGAATCAGGAGGGCTTTTACCTGATCACGTGGGATTTTCAGTGTCTCCATCTGATAATGTATGACCTTGACAAAGTGTTGGTGAAACCAATCTCTGATGATCTTGGTTGTGAACCAAGCCTTCAGAGAATGATACCACACGACAGGAAGGACATCCATTAACCCACGAAGGCACCGAGGCTGCTCTGAACGTCCAACAATAACGGGCTTGAGCCGGTGCATGCCGTTAACACTGGCACAGCACAAAGCAAACACCCGTTGCTTGGAGAGCTTGGGGCCAAGTATACACTTCTCCATCTCCTCAGCGAGAGTGTCTGTGGGCACTGAACGACAGAATAGGCCAGTTTCATCAGCGTTGTAGACTTGACCAAGAGTGAGGCCCTCCCTGTCAATCAAGCCCTTCACCTTCTGCCGAAACTCTTCTATTCCCTCGTCGTTGGCATCCACAGCTTTGCCATGGGCCTTACGGTTGGTAAGTCCGTACCATAACTTGAACGCAAAGAGCCAACCTTCAGATGCCTTGAAGTCTGGGGTGTCGTGTAGTGTTGCGAACTTCTCAGCAGCAGCTTTCAGCTCCGTTCCAAGTACCAACACACCAGCAGCACGTTGTTGCCTATACCAGATGAGCGTGGAACGGTCAATGTCTGCATACTTAGGAATAAACATTATCTTCCTCTCCACATTTCTTCTGGTTTTCGAAGCGAAATTAGCCATGTACTGCAGTAGTTTGTCTCGGGACCTCTTGATATCACACAAAGTGGAGCGTGGGAGGTTGAATTCACGGAGGATCCGTGAGGTCGGCCACCCGGCGTCCACCTTCTCCAATTTCTCCCGCTACTTCTCCAGAGTCAACACCACTTTCTTCCTCTTCTCAAGCGGCGGGGTCATCATCACACACACGATGAAGAAGGTGCAGAGCAGCAGCAAGCCCTGCAGGAGGTAGGGTATCACAACAAAACCAAGCACTTCAGGAGCCATGTTGAAGGTGACTTAACAAGCCAGCAGCTGAACGGGAAATGAAACCAGAGAGAGGCGGGAGGAACGAAAACACAGCTGGTCGGCGAGCGCAGGGAAATTCAAATTGAGGCGGTCCAAAAAAATTGGATTTTTAAAGTTTTTTTTCGAATTTTTGGGCATTTTGGGGTTCGGACAGCCTACAATGTCCAGACAGTGATGCATCCGGATAGTGGACGTCCGGATAGTAGAGAGATTACTATATATATACTGTATATATATACAGTATGCGCAGAAAGTGCTGACGCCATCTTAAAAAAAAGAAAACATTCTTGTGGTTGGCAAGGAGAAACAAATAAATTAACACTCACCATTGAATTTAGTATTTACTGGCATTCCCCTTCACCTTTATTATCTTCTTAAGGAGTCTGGGGAGACTAATGGCGTAGTTTTGTAGAACAGATGGACTAAAACTGCTCCATAGCTGCTTGACTGCAGCCTCAAGTTTAGGCAAAGATGATGTGTCCATACTACGCAGCTGCCGCTTCATGTGCGCCCATAAATTCTCAATGGGATTGATATCTGGGCTGTTTCCGGGCCA
>JAGKTI010005971.1:0-10807 GCA_018397915.1 Birgus latro
GTGTGTGTGTGTGTGTGTGTGTGTGTGTGTGTGTGTGTGTGTGTGTCAACACCTGACTGTTCCTGGTTCGTCAGCTGGTTCAGCTGTGGTGGCGTCTCGTAGCTATGGCAACCAAACCACTTACTGAGCTGCAGAAGTTACAGCGTCACCAGCTTGTGAAAATCGACAAAGATGACTTAATAGATAGCATATTATCATCTAATGAAGAGGGAGAGCTCGCAAAGATCAACGAGAGGCTTGGAGGGGTCGTGAATGAAATGCAGAGGCTGAAAGATACGATTACGTTTCCTGACAGTCAGATGTATAAGAAATACAGGGTGTCCATAAAGTCTCTTTTCAATTTAAAAATATTACAAAGGCAATTGATGAGATATCTTAATCAGATTTGTTCTATGTACTCAGTGGTTATCAAAGTTTTTAATCACATTGCATTTGTATATTTCAGGTGCCCTGTTGATGAAAGATGTTGAGTTAAGGTACTGTTAAATGAACCCCTTTGTAAAGAGACTTTATGGACACCCTGCACATTGAACCCAAGTCTAGGGTGGATATGCAAGCGGAAATTATTTCGAAGTAGCAACAATTCTTGGAAGTGCTGGACCGGAGGGAGAGTGAGGCCAGCATCGTGATCCTGGGCATACCTGTTGAACATGGGGCACTGGATGGCGCTGTACAAGATCAAGATAAAATTCGCAAGATCTGGTCAAAGATTGGCGTTGATGACGTAGCTGGTACACATCGTCGGCTTGGAGGCAACGCACGATCCGGTGAGACTAGGACGTCTCGACGCCGCCCCATCTTTTTAACGCTGGCAGATAAGAGTCAACGTACCTGTATCCTGGACAACGCTAATCATCTGAAAAGTTCCGGAGATAATAGTAGAATATACAAAAAGAAAGATGTCCACCCCAGTGTCAGGAGGGAATGGCGTCGGCTGCGGGATGCTGAGCCAAATGATTCACAGTATTATTCCCATAACTCTTTTCCATCAATTCAGGAAAAGCTGGACTCTAGGTATATGAATAATGGGGTTATCATAATTGGCGACATAAATGCGAGGTTTGGTAAGAGTGTGAGAGAGTTATTGTTATTAACAGAGCTGCCTAATTTTGATGAATTCTCTTACCCAGAGATTTCCGATGAAATCAATGCCCCTAATGACAATACTGAATTATTGTCGACCATATGTGTTGACAATACTCTGTTTGTCATTAATAATATCGTGTCGTCATAAACATTTTGCAGGGAATAAAACGTACAGGAGGCGTGACGCAAGGATCTCTGAGTTGGACACACGTATCTCGTCTCCAGCGTTGATTGGCCATTTAAGTGATTTCACTGTATTACACCGAGGTGATCTCCCCTCTGATCACGCCCCGATCACGGTAACTGTTACCAGCACAGGTGTCGATTTGGATGGCCCACTGGCCAGGGCGACTATGCTGGGGGATCACGCCGCTCTCCATGGTAGTGCTGTGAAGACGAGACTGGTTAGGAGACCATTGCAGTTTAACAAAATTGATAACGAAATGTTTGTATACAGAGTCTCACAGTCTAGTCCTGTTGAGGGAAACTTGGATATTGATTTTGAAATAAATATGACGAGTGTCTTATATGATTGTGTTAAGAGCAGTGTGTGTGCAAATGAGCAGGAAGAGGAGCAGAGTGGTGTAAATCTAGGGAGAGGGGAGAGGCTGTTACGTGATTCGGACGATGCCAGGGTATGGAGAGCTATAAATTGGAAGGGTGATTATAGTGTTGATAAACACAGTGATGCTTCGAGTCCCAGTGACGAAGAATTTAGGGCACATTTTGAGGCTGTCCTGAATCCCACAGACGTGGCTGATAAAAGCGAGGGTGATATGAACACAGGTGTCATATTCCTGTCCTAGATGAGCCAATCTCGCCAACACAGGTGTATCAACAAGCGAGGATGATGAAACCTGATAAAGCGTGTGAACAAGACGGACTCCCACCTGGTGTGTTTTCACTCCTGCCAGCACAGTGGATATTATTTGTAACGACCCTATTTAATAATATTTTCGTATCAGGTGTGTACCCACAGTCTTGGATAAGGGCTAAAGTGGTCACATTTTTTAAGAAGGGCGATTGATCACACACCAATAATTATCGAGGGATCAATGTAACTGCATTTCAAAACTATATGACATGGTGCTGTGTGAGAGATTGAGTCAGTGGTTTCGGCCATTTAGAGAACAAGCAGGGGCACAGAGAGGCAGAAGCTGTTTGTGACTCGTTGACATTACGAAAGCGTACGATTTAGTCCCTAGGAAAATGTTATTCATGGTATTAAAGAGACTGAGATGTGGGATCTTGATGCTGGCAGCGATACTGGCAATGTACCGTGTAACCGAAAGTATACTGGGTGGTGTCATCACAGCCACATTGGGGGTTAGGCAAGGTTCACCAACTTCGTATTTCTTGTTCATAATTTTTGTGAATGAGTTAATCAGAGTAATGAAAGAAAACTGTGAAAGAGAAAGATGTTTAGAATGGTTGCACATTTTAGTACTAATGGACGATACCGTGCTATTATCAACGGGTTTGGCAAAGTATAATAAAAATGATACAGTTATTGCAACAATTTTGTAGAGATTATGGCATGATTGTAAACAATAGTAAAACCAAATTCTTTGTAATATATGGTGATGGGGACGTCGAACCTATTTGCGTGAACGAACTTGTGGTTGAACACTGTACAAGTCATGTTTTTTTTTTATGTGTCCGACTCTTCGCATAGGCTTCACAGCCTGCTCTCAAGACCGAGTAGTCCTCCTACATACCATACATCTCTACATGTCACCACTTCGGCGCTAACACCCACCGTCCATATTGAATACATGCTAGGGCTGTCTTATACAGGACTGGTGTATTGGTATTAGCGGGGATATTTTTACATGTTGGCGGGTCTTCTGGTACATCAGTAAAGTCTGTTGTTGTTTTTTTTTTATAAAATTCATATCCTTAAATTATTCCCTGCCCCAGCGGGGATTTGAACCTGGGTCCGCAAGGACCGCAGGCCACCTCTCTACCAATTGAGCCACCGCCTCCCCGTTCAGCAGCGACGGTTCTGTGTCATTAGCCGTCAGACTACATGTAAAGAATAAGATGTGTCACCTATTGAAGTTTATATCTTTTATTAAAAAGAATAATGTGTCATTTATTGTGAAGCGACGGGCATTTGATGCCGCGTTAATATCGTCCCTCACGTACGGGTGTGAGTCGTGGGTTGGGGCTGATATCAAGCCAGTCATCAAATTGTACAACTGAGCATTAAAACAACTGCTAGGGGTAAGAAGGACCACATCGAACATGGTGTGCTACACTGATGTAGGATGCCCGTCGCTGCTACATCTGGTCAAATACTATCAACATAAATTCTTCAACAAGATGTGGTCAGAAAGGTCCACAATGCACGACGATCCTTTGTCACTGGCTATTAAATATTCTCTGGATAATAATACCTTTACAGGCAAACTAATGACAGACTTTATCAGAAACGAAATTCCGAATAAGGTTTCATTAATCAGGAATGTTCATAACGCGATTGCCAGCTCAAACTCATCAAGGTGTCTGATATACAAAGAGATGAACCCAAGTTACTCTGTACACGACATTTACAAAACAAAACACCTAATCAATACGTTCCACCGAATATCATTCACACAGTTCCGTGTATCTGGACGCAGCCTGGCGGTGGAGACCGGGCGATGGAATAGGAGCGGGCGTGGACGCCTTCCACTTGAGGAACGATTGTGTGTTTATGGTCTAATACAAACAGAGAGGCATGTGGTTGAAGCCTGCCCATTGACAGCAGATACAAGACACAACTTTAATATTAACAGTCTAAACGATTTGTTCACAGATACTCTTCCCCATGACATAAGTTGTAAAATAATTTATGATGTACTGGAGGTATTCAAATAGAATTTTCGCTCGTTTGTTGTTCATTTGGCTCATACTGCTTTGTGGTATAAGGTGTAATATTTTGTGGACTACGGTTTTCTTTTTAATTATTTTGATAGAATATTTTGTACTGTAAATATTTTACTGGTTGAATGTTCTATCATAAATGTAGTTGTGGCCAATAGCTTATCTAATTTATCTCTATCTCTGTCTATCTGTGTGTGTGTGTGTGTGTGTGTGTGTGTGTGTGTGTGTTTTATTAGAAACGAGGTTACTAGTTTTTAGTTTTCTGCCGCGGACGTTAGTTCTTGCTTTCTACCTGACGTGTGGATTAACCTTTCCCCTCTGCCTGGTTTACTTTTCTGTGCCACGTTCTCAGCTAAGTAACTATTATCTTCTTGTTGGCTGTGATTGTATATGATTTTTTGTATTAATGCTCTTGATCCCTACCAGAGACGAGTATGTCCTGTAGCTTATGTAGCACAATAATTAAGCTTTCATTAATGCCAGGGTTTTGTCAGACCATGCTGTTGGTGTCCATTTTCTTGTAAGAGGGTTCGACCTTATATCCTTAATGTATCTGTATATATAACCATAAGATTGAGTTCATTGTGGGCTTCACCCGTTTTCGTGTTTGATTTGAAAATTACATAGATTTTGTATTAAATGTGAATAGTGTGAATAAATAATTTTATAGTTTTTATGTAACTTTGAACTGTTCCATTTCTTTGTCTTTCATATTAACACACATCATAAACCAGTTAATTCAGAGTGACTTTAAAATATAAGTGATATATTTCTGATTATATTTAAGAAATCACCATATAGTGTCTTACAATTGACTGATTCCTGGTTGGGGTAATTACTATTTGGAACTGAGAACCTGGGATAATTGCTTTGAGATCTGAGTTGGTTTAAGAGATGTTTCACTGATGTTATGGTTGCGACCCCTGACCGTAACAGTGCTACCAGTATTAACATTCTCATGATACCATGGCTCACTCACAGCTGACTGAAATTGTCTTGCGTTACCGGGAATAAAGTATTAAAGCTGCCCCGACCATAATACTGTTGATGGCACCAGCATTAACACACCCAGTGGAAATGGTGGGTGTGGGAGAGACATAGGTTAGGGCTTGAATACTTTATTTTCACTAACGATTCGCGCTACACAAAAGCCACAGAGTTCTATGTTCTCTGAATATGCGTTCTGCGTAGTCCGAAACGTTTGAAAATATAAAGCAAGCTCAAACATGTGTCTCTCTCACACCCAACATTTCCACTTGTCGCAGTGGATCATGAACACATTCAGGCTCCTATGGCTCACTCTCAGCTAAAAATAATTGTCTATTTGCAGCTGAAGCAAAATACTAAAGTTATCTTAACCAAGAGGGGGTTAAGGGGTGTAAGAAGCAAATATTTCTAACCCCTTCTGTACCACGACACCTTTTTTTGTTTACTTCTCGCTACTGCCAGGCGATTATGATTATTCACCTATGGGAGGACTTCTGGGGTTCAAAGGGCTAGTAGAATCTGATTCTGTTACATCATCATATCATCATCTTGCCTGTTTTTGCTATCCACAGGTGGAAAAAGGTGAAGTCCAGAAAGAAAGGAAAAAAATTTATACAGGGAGAACTAATCAACAACACATTCAGATAAATGGGTCACTCACTCTTACTCACCATTCATCCCCCTAGAATCCTGCTTCCATCTTGGAGGCGCACTTTGCACACGTAGCTCCCTAATTACGTATAAGACAAAGTCAGTCCAACGACTGTAAAACTATAAAAGGGGTGCCAAACACCTGTCAAAGACAATTCCATAAAATTTTCATCCAACCAGCTGAGTACTTGATCAGCTCCCTAGCTTCGTCAAGCTCCATACCTCACTTTCTCACACATTCATTTACAAAGCTGAATAAATAATAATCTAGTGGTAACAAAGTAAATGTTTAAAAGTCAACATAAGAGAGAGATTAATGGATTTTTAAAAATATTTTCCCAACTATACATCTCATCTAACCTATATAAAAATTCAACTGGTGATAGCTAAGTTAAAATATGCAACACGTCATCTAGAGTATAATTATTACCGGGATGGCTCTACCCTGCAAGTCCACCAAAATTGTTTGGTGGTAGCCTGTTTACAGTAAAAGAGATGTTACCTCACCACCACCACCACTATCGTTGTTATCTCTGTTGCCACTGATACTGATAAGGAACTTAAAATCCAGAGACAGATAGCAACACGATGAGTCAGAATTAAGAAGAAACGAAAAATGTGCCTCGCCTCCATTTACTTAACACTCAAGCCTTCGAAATTCACAGCTCATCCACACTGTGAGTCTCATCTGTTTAACTACCTCACTGTTATGATGCATTATGCCTTACATTCTTGTCAGTGTGGTGGAGGGGGACGCCTTCTGTGTGGTGGCAGCGGTATGACCAAACTACTGAAATGTCTAATACTACAAACACCTCTCAGCTACTCCTCTGTTCCCTGAGAGAAGAATGGTGGACTGCAGGAGGAGGGCTTCTAAGACCTGCAGTCCACTGGGTTCACCTTTCCAACGAGCTTAGGTTGCATCTAGTACTACTACTGCTACTACTCTATTCATCACCATCACCATCATTACTAGCTACTACAACTATTTCTGCAACTACCACCACCATCATCACCACCACCACTACTACTGCTGCTACTAACATCACCACCATCACCACCATTACGAGCTACCACTATTACTACTACCACCACCATCACCACCACCACCACTAGTAATACTGCTACTACTACTAATACTAATACCAAGGGAGAAGTTTCAAACTAGAGAGACTGACTATAGCTTTTATTAATCCCTTCACCCGTGACCCAAATAACACCTTCTACAATAATCAGAGTAGCGTGGTATTACGTCATCGGAGTGAAGGAGTTGAATCGGCGCCAAGTAACATTATCAGCACTCGAGTTGTTTTCAGTGTATGACCTCGAGCGCACACGTGAGGACTGAAGAGGGAATGATAGCACTCTTTACTATCCTTGTCTTATTCCAGTAGTTTTTGTTACTCTTGTAGGAGCTGCCTTGCATGGGGAAACTGGTCTACTGCTGCATTCCTCTCCTCTTATGTTCTTATGTTCCAGCGCGGTAGACTGGTAGTTCTTCTTCTTTTCTTTTTCTTTACTTCTTTTCTTCATCGTCTTCTTCATCTTTTCTTCTTCTTCTTCTTCTTCTTCTTCTTCTTCTTCTTCTCTTCTTCTTCTTCTTCTTTTCTTCTTCTTCTTTTTCTTTTCGTCTTCTTCTTCTTCCTCTTTTCTGCTTCTTCTTCTTTTCTTCTTCTTCTTCTTCTTCTTCTTTTCTTCTTCTTTTCTTCTTCTTTTCTTCTTCTTCTTCTTCTTCTTCTTTTCTTCTCTTCTTCTTCTCTTCTTCTTCTTCTTTTCTTCATCTTCTTCATCTTTTCTTCTTCTTCATCTTTTCTTCTTCTTCTTCTTCTTCTTCTTCTTCTTCTTCTTCTTCTTCTTCTTCTTCTTCTTCTTCTTTTCTTCTTCTTCTTCTTCTTCTTCTTCTTCTTCTTCTTCTTTTCTTCTTCTTCTTCTTCTTCTTCTTTTCTTCTTTTCTTCTTCTTTTCTTCTTCTTCTTCTTCTTCTTCTTCTTCTTTCCTTCTTCTTCTTCTTTCCTTCTTCTTCTTCTTCTTCTTCTTCTTCTTTTCTTCTTCTTCTTCTTCTTCTTTTTCTTTTCTTCTTCTTCTTTCCTTCTTCTTCTTTTCTTTTGCTTCTTCTTTTCTTTTGCTTCTTCTTCTTTCCTTCTTCTTCTTTTCTTCTTCTTCTTCTTCTCTTTCCTCCTTCTCCTCTTCCTCGTCGTCCTTCTTCTTCCTCATTATCATCATCCCATCCCTCCTTTCACCTTTAAAAGATAAGCAAACTAAATGACCTCGGAGGAGTTGCTACGACGTCTCCCATGCCATCTATAATATGGCTCCTTACTTAACCCCTTCAGCCCATGGACGTCATTTTCATTATACTTTCGTCATCTCCAGACAATTTTTTTTTTTTTTACAGCCAAAAATGAAAGACTATGAGCTGGGGGGATACAATATAAACTGAACATGTATATACGACAAATATTTCTAAATGACTTCTTCCTGCTTTAGCCAAAATACTTAATAAATACATACACAGATATCAGGGGCTACGAAGTACAGACATTAAGGCTGGAGTGACCAGTTGCTCATCCCCAAGCAGCATTATACATGTATGTGCAATAAATCCCTACCCACTCCTTGTATTTGACCCCATTGACCAAAATCGGTTGAGTCGCCTTAACCCGCCTGAGTACCGGTGGTCTGGGTGTTGGCTATATAGTATAGTCAGCACCTAGCGTCGTAAGTTGTTTCCTCGGGTACAAGAAACCATTTGCCTTGTCATTCAGTGTTTAGTCGCCTGAATGTAACACTACATCGAATGAGTGGATGGTGGGTGCCCTCAAAACAATAAAAAAAATAATAATAGACGTTCTTAGGATGAAGGGATCAAGCAAGAATGCCCTAGTAAGACGAAGCAATATGAAATCCCCCTAAATATCTACAGTGATAAAAGTAATCCCTTCAGACTGATGATGTATTTATCACAGTCTCTTCAAACAATTTTAACAGCATAGTGAGAGAAACTGGGCTGCGGAGGGTTTACTGAAAACTATAAATGATCTATCTCCGAGGGTACAAATGGGAAAGTATAAACGAAAAATACTTTATCGTAATGTTATCGGTGACACAACTCCTGATGACTTATAAGCCGGCATGATGTGGGATTCCCCTATCAGTGTCTGCCGCGATAAGATTACCGGTGACACAGCATCTGATTCGCTAAATACCCCTTAATATTTCTGTCCATCCTTTACTCTTCTACGGGTCAGGTTAACAAGAAGACATATGTGTCTGCTTTTACAAGGTACTGTTGTTCAGAATTTGTAGGAAGGTACACTTGTATGATCAACATTAAAATAAGTGGTAAGGGAAGGTGATCATTATGTGACATTGATGTGGATACCTGATCGTAGGAATGTGATATACTGTACAAGGTATATGTGCATACATTTGTATACATAATTTAGCTCTTGTACTTTGTATGGACACAATAGGTTATTACTCTAAGGCTACCACGAGGCGATTTTCTTCAGCTTAGGGAATTTCTGGTATTCAAAGGCTTGAAAAGTATTTCGATTAAACTATGGTCTGGTAACATTTTTCACAGCTGAATCATATGGACTGGCTTTAGACTGAATAAATTACCCAAGTATGTCCATGGCAGCGAAGGGGTTAAATTTCTGCTATTTTGATTAATTTCATTGCGTTTTTATTACCGGCCAGGCACCATAATCTGAGCTAAAGATGGCTGGTGACAGGATGGAGGGAGTGAGCGTTCAGTCGCCCTCGTCTGCGAACTCCAACAAGAAAGGGTTGTTGGTGAACCGGAAGGTGGCCGTTCTGCTGACGGCCACGTTGGCGACTGCTGCCGTGGCCACTGCAGTCCTTACCATCACCCTCACTCCAAAGTCGCACCAGGACCCCCGCCACAATGCACTACCATCCACACCCGTCAGTACCTCCCCTACAGGCTAGATGAGACGCAGAATATAATGTATTTAATTCTTTGAGTGAAAAAACACGTCAGACTATGGACACAATATTATAAGTAATATGTCACCGACACACAGAAAGTTAACTTGGGTGAAATTTATTAACTGTCTCTTAGACTCTTACACACAGCCAGAGAACACTTGGGTGAAATTTATTAACTGTCTCTTAGACTCTTAAACACAGCCAGAGAAAACTTGGGTGAAATTTATTAACTGTTTCTTAGACTCTTACACACAGCTAGAGAAAACCGTGGAAGCTACCCAGCCCGAGGACGTCCCTGCTTCCCTACCAGATTTCGTGCCAGCTGCCCCAGATGAGGTGTCAGCCCTGAAGTCAGCACCCAAAGATGAAGTTGTAGACATCAGCTTAACAAGGCCAGCGCCCCGGGATGATTTTGTGGACATCAGGTTGCCGACGTCGCTGCGGCCCATCCACTACGAGGTGTGGCTGCAGCCGTTCATCCACGGTAACCTCAGTATTGTGGGCTCAGTCAAGGTGGAGGTGGAAGCGATGGAGGCCACGGACAACATCACGCTGCACATCCTTGACATCATCACCAAGAACGAAACCATCACGGTAAGGAGATGTTGCTGTACTCTGAGTGTGTGTGTGTGTGTGTGTGTGTGTGTGTGTGTGTGGTAATGAAAATATTTATAATAAGGGTGATGATGTCTGTGATAATGATGATGAAAATGATGATGATTATGACACTGATGATTCAGGTAGCCCCCACTGACGGAGGAGCGGCTGTGGGCATCACCAAACACTTGTACGACCACGAGCGGCAGTTCTACATAGCCACTCTGGAGCGTCCTCTAGAAAAGAACAACACCTACCACCTCTACTTGGAGTTTGAGGGCTACCTTAACGATGCACTTCATGGCTTCTATAGATCAACATATCAAGACTCGGAAGGACATGACAGGTATGCTATACACGTTTACTGTAACACGAGAAAAAATTCCTAACTCCTTTCGGCTCCGTTGAAAGCCAAGAGTAGGCAGAGTGAAGGGTCGATTTATCTAGTAAACAAGGGAACTCTTTCCTTCTTCATAACAAATGATCATCAGATTTCATGCAAACACTACCTAGTATTCATTGTGTGCGAGTGGCTCAGTTCCATCAGGTGAAAACGCAGATTATAGTAACAACCAACAGTTTGTACAATCACCAGCAAAAGTTCATCGAATATCCCCTGCCGGCACTGTGTCCTGGTTTCCACACTTTTCATTCTTAAAAAAAAA
>JAGKTI010005971.1:21840-42568 GCA_018397915.1 Birgus latro
GCTAGACGTACCTCCTCCCCGCGGATGATCAGGATGGGTCTGATCGCCTCACCCATGTCGGCAGCCCGGAGCAGATCGTAGAGGGTGGTATAGGTCGTGGCTCCGAGCTGGTACGACCGGGTGTGGGCATCGAGGGTCAGGAAGCGGCGGTAGGAGGCTACATCTAGCCGATCCTTGAGGTCGATGATTGGAGGGCGAGATGGAGGGCCCTCCGCTGCTGGAGGAGGGGAGGACTCACGAATCTCCTCCTCTGCCGAGGAGCAGGTCGACGCTTCCTCGGCCATGGAGGCAGTATCTGAAGAATCCTGCCCCTCCTCCGTCATCGCTGGTTGCTCGTGAATTTCTGCCGTGGTCTGAACCGTGGTCTTGGACATTGCCGGGTCGTCAACAGAGGGAGTGGCAGTTTCCCTGTTGAGGGGAGCCTCGAGACGCAGCCTCTTCCTCGGGGTCTGACGAGGGGCAGCAGATCGTCGCTGCCGGGCCCTACGCTCCCGTCGGCGGGGAATCGAGTGTATGTCGCGGGCGAAGCACTCGGGAATGACAAGGGAAGGCAGCCCGTTCTCCTCAAAGATCCTAGGGAGGAGAACGCGCAAAGCCCCCTTATCACCCCCACAAAAAGCCTTCGCCGTCACGACACACATCTCCACGAGGAGATTTAGTTGTTTGGAATTCCCAGGATCCCTAGCCCGATGTCCCTGGGCCGTGAGACGTCGCCGTGCATAAGCAGAGCCCTGCACAGCCACACCTCCCGGTCCAGTAACATCCCGGGCCTCAGGACCCTTTGGAGTCCCAAACAATCCAAATTCCACCCGCTCTCCATCACCTAGGGAGCGTTGGAGGTGGCTTGGATTCGGTTTAACGATCGCCGAGCGGTGCACAAAAACATCAACACCAGTATCCTGGCGTTTGATGAACCCGTACCCCGCACTCACGTTAAACCAAACCACAGTCCCCTTGATCTTCTGGGCTGGAGGAATCTGTGGCTGACTTCTAGCCCCCCTCAACGGGTCGCAGGCGTTGTCGTCAGCTCGGACGTCTGGCATGGTCGGTTGCTGGCTCCTCTCTCCTCTCCAGAGGAATTGTTGCCCTTCGCCGCATTTATACAGTCTTGGTCAGTGTTCCGTTGAACAAGTCTGAAGCTCCAAACTCGTGAAGCGATATTCCGAAGCCTTGATTTTTATTATTATTATTATTATTATTTGTATGTGAGGACTCTCACTATCCACTTACTCGATGCAGTGCAACCTTAAGGTGACCCTACACTGAATGGGAAGCCAAACAGTATCCCGTATCCATGAGCAATTAATACATTGGTTGGTAACCATATAACCAAATAACGCTTGGTTGTCTAGTGGGTTAAGGTGCTCCAATTGGATGGAACCAGTAATAGTTTACGTCCGAGGTTCACACAGTGCCAGTCAGGGACGAGTGAGGCTGGTCACTTGCTTGAAACATCGAGAATGAGTAGCTGAACCCCAGACCCCTACGCTCTTGATGGGAGAAAAAGGGGGCTAGATACTGGTAGAGAGACCTCTATATATTATGACACAGTTTGCTGCTGACTTAACACAACATTTGCGAGGAAGGGAAATGGTGGTCACAAACATCCTCATGCCGAAATCTGAAACCAGTAGTGGTTAACTGCCTTAATGATCCTCGTAGGTAAAAATTTATTTTGAGTATCTGTTCCTTCAGAGAGACGGCACTGTTGTATGACGATGCGGTGTCCTCGGCCCGTAACAAGGAGTATGTGTCTGTGGCGGTGGGGCACGAGTTGGCCCACCAATGGTTCGGCAATCTAGTCACGATGAAGTGGTGGAACGACATCTGGCTCAACGAGGGATTCGCTACCTACGTCCAGCTCCTCGGTACAGACAGCGTAAGTTAACCCGCACAGTGCTGTGATTTTTTTTTAACCTTACTACTACCATTAACCCTTTCAGTTCCAAAACGTCTTTTTATCAGAGTCTTACTACATTAGGTAACTAAAGTAAAGCCTCACAAAGAGCTTCGCAAGAGTGAAGCACTAAGCATGTAATAAAGTCTTAGGCTGTGACTGACTGACCGAGTCGGGCCTGGAAATGCTCTCCTATCTAAAAATGACGACCCCGAGCTGGTGGGGTAAACAATCAGGCTCTTATGACTCACTCCCAAGTGAATATAACAGTTTAACGTTAACTGGACTGTAGAGCTGTCCCAGTCATGACAGGGTTGCTGGTGACAGTATATATACCCTCTCTGGCTCTTATGACTAAAGCTAAGCGAAATAAAAATAAATTGGTGGTTACTGGAATAACACTCTAGAGCTGACCTGATCATGTGAGAGTGAACGGCAAGATGGAGGTCGCAGAATATTCCCTCCTCAAATCTTAAAACAACAGTGGTTATCTTCCTTCAGCACTTCAGTCCAGCTACATGGTTTTCTCTTTAATCTTCCTATATCCAGACGATTTCCTTCAGCTTAAGGGAGACTTTTTAAACTGTTAGAGTACAGTATGGCTTCTATTAACCCCTTCGCTGATGGGAGGCTCATCCAACCTCAATAAAATCGTCTGAAGATAGGAAGAATATTTTAGAATAACGTGTCATCGGACTAAAAGAGCTAATGACTGAAGTGCAGTCGACAGGCACAGATGTGTTGTAGCTAAAATTAAGAGTAAACAGTTCGATGACGTTTTTATTATCTCTTCCCATATTCATTACAGTTACTCCTTATTTAATTTTTGCGACTTGGGATGGATGATTGTGATGATTATGCTAACGGAGAGATTGAAATGATAATGAAAGAGGAGATTATAACGATGAGGATTATGCCAGTGACGATGATGATAGTGATGATGTTAATGAGAGTGATGATTTTTTTGGTGATATTAAAAATAATGACTGATGATGATGACCAAGATGATGACAGATGATGAAGCTAAAGACAATGACTGGTGATGAAGGAAATAAAGATAATGACTGATGATGAAAAAAAAATGACTGATGATTACAAAAAACAATAATGACATGATGAGGAAATTAAAAATGATGACTGATGGTAAAGACAATCAAAATGATGATTGACAATGAAGACAGAGATGATGACAGGTGAAAATGAAGATGATGACTGATGAAGAAAATGAAGGTGATGCCTGATGAAGACTCATCAACTTTTCCTCTGCAGTTTGAACCGTCGTGGCAAGTGAAGGACAAGTTCGTGTCGGAGGACCTGCATAGCGTCCTGGAGTCCGACAGCCTGGAGTCCTCACACCCCATCAGCGTCCCCGTCAATGACCCCACGGAAATCAGCCAGCTGTTTGACGACATATCCTATTCCAAAGGTTTCGTATCTATTTTTCTTTCTCTGCCTGTCTGTCTGTCTATCTGTCTATCTATAACCAGGTGCTGGAGAGGGACGCCTACAGGCAGCGGTATCGATATAACTGAGCAAAAACTCTGCCCAGTTATGCAAACGTCCCTCAGCTCCCTCCTTGTCCCCCGAAAGATGGATGGTGGACTACCTGATGCTGAGGACAGCTTCAGCCTGTAGTCCGCCGGGATCAAATTTCAGATGAGCCTGAGCTGCAGCTTCTACTGCTACTGTGCCTACTGCTACTGTGCCCAAGTATATTATGGGCGGGTCTAGTTTATTTTTAATTAATCCAGGTAATTCTCTCAGACAAGGAGGGTATGTTTTCACCCTTGTTCGTTT
The DNA here is from genome assembly GCA_018397915.1 of Birgus latro. Lineage (NCBI taxonomy): Eukaryota > Metazoa > Arthropoda > Malacostraca > Decapoda > Coenobitidae > Birgus > Birgus latro. The sequence continues at coordinate 25,535 of JAGKTI010005971.1, forward strand.
GTTTATTTGTCTGTTAGCAGGATTACTAAAAAAAAAATACAAGAGAGATCTGGACCAAATTTGGTGGGTAGATAGCTCATGACCCAGAGAATAATCGATTAACTTTTGGGACCGATCCGGGTCGTATTACAGATTCTGGATCCGGAAACATTTTTTGCGAAACCCTAATCACTGATGACAAAACCTAACCCATTATGAGGAGTGGTTTGAAAATTACGTCGCCCTTGTCGGAGAGATGCGTTCCCCTGAGTGCCCCTCTAGTTTGTCTATTAACTTTCTTCGAGTATGACAACTATTGCGCGCCCCATCCTTTGGTTCCTTTTTTAAAGCACTAAAAATAAACGTATCTGATTCATGGTAACAAGTGGATGAAATGGGTGGGAGGGAGTCACGCAGCCTGAATCCTTTCATCTCTCTAACGGTCTGTGTAGCCGAGACGTTAGAGAAATTAAAGATGTCAAGATCTGTTCTCTGTCTCTCTCTCACCCATTTTTCTTTCTTTTTTTTTTTTTCATACTGATTACTCCAAGTCTTGGCAAAATTTTCAAGGTGTTCTAGAATGCCCTGTATAATTATGGTACCATTTTTCCACCACCAGATTATTCATATTTTGTTACGCTGTTCCTCTCAGGCGCCTCAGTGTTGCGGATGATGAACTACTTCCTGACTGAGGGCACATTCCGGAAGGGACTCACCAATTACCTCAACACCTTGTAAGCTGCCTTCCGAACTTAGGTGGATGGTGCTTACCATCCACTTACTCGATGCAGTACCACCTTCAGGTGTCACTGAGAGTGCAAATGGTTTCCTGTAATCTAGGTAAACATTTACTACGTTGAGTAGTAACCATAAAACCGAATGGATGCCTGATGGTCCAGTTGGTTAAGACGTTTAACAAAAGGGACACGTAAGGGTCTTTTTGCTCACATAATGCCACTCAGGGATGAGGTGGACAGGTCAGCTTTGCTTTATATATCGAGACTGAGTACCCAAACACCGGGTTTATACGCTCCTGTTGGGGCAAAAGAAAAAAAAAAAAGGTTTGGATGATAGATGTACAGATATATAAGTAAGTTGATAGATAAATAGATAGGTAGGTAGACAGAGTGACTGACTGAAGCACTGATTTAACTTCTTCACTACGAGGACGCAATTGATATATTCTTGCTGCCTCCAGACGATTTTGTTTAGTATTCGAATATGATAGGTTACACATACTCGTACAGCCTTCACTAACCCATTGACAAAGGCTAGATCTTTTATTTGTGTGTGTTTTTTTTTTCCTTGCTACTACCAGATGATTGCATTCATTTTAGTAGAGCCGCGTGGTAGTGAAGGGGTTAATGAAGGCTATGTTTAAACTCAAATAAAAGCGTCAGATTTTAGTGAGAACAAAATACAAGAGACCAGTGAAAGGTTAATTCTCACTACCACCCGAAGATTTTTCTTTTTCCTTCAAATTTGTGAAGCTGATTTGAACTTGCAGGGATATATACAGCCACCACTAATCCCTTCATTACCAGAGTGCTCTCCTAAACTGAATGGTATCGCCAAATACCAGTAAAAGTAAGACAGAATATTGCATGCGCGGCACGGTGAAATTTACAAGTGCCTACCATGTACTATGTTTTACCTCGAGTGTGTGTGTGTGTTTTACAGTGCCTGCTTTTTCTTTTATTTTGCTGGAACTTGATAATTTCACGAAGAAACAAGATAATTTTCGCTCATCACACGAGCAGAAAAAGCCTTCAACACCACACACAAGAACTGGGATGCGTAATAGGACCACCCTGTAAACAAATATCATCCTCGAGCTGAAGGGGTTAATAACTATATCACTGGGCAATTGGTGATGATGAAAATAAGATAATGATGCCGAAAGATGGTATTAAGGTTAAAATGATGATAATGATGATATTGATGTAAATAATAGCAGGATGATGAAAAATATTTGTAAGGTAAGAATAAAGATAATAATGATGATGATGATGAAGTGTGAGTAAGAATGATGATCAAAACAGTGGTGCAAATGAACATACTATAATGAAAAATGAAAAATGTTACAAATCGATGATGATAACGGTAATGCTTCCACCTAGAGCCTACGGGAACGCCGAGCAAGACGACCTGTGGCATTACCTGACAGTGGCTGGACAGGAAGACGGAACGCTGCCTGTGGACGTGACAGTCAAGATGATCATGGACACGTGGACGCTGCAGATGGGCTACCCCGTCATCACCGTCAACAGGTCACAGGACGGAACCACGGCCACTGTTACGCAGGTCAGATTGCGTTAGTTTAGGTCAGGTTAGGATATTTTGGGTAGGTTAGGTTTGTTTACGATACGTGATCATGAACACCTGGACTCAGCACAAGGGTTAACTTGCCATCAAATTCAACAGGTCTCACAATTGCACCGTGGCCGCTGTTATGCAAGTTAGGTTGTTTGGTTACGTTATGTTAGTTTAGATGATCATTAACACCTGGAAAATTTTAGAATTACCGGCTACCACCAGACGAGTTTACTTTCCTTAGAGGATATCCTTTTGATGCAAGAAGTTAACAGGGTAATCATGATAATGAAATAGTTTATACTCTCTGCAGGAACGCTTTTTGTCAGTGAAGAACGAGACGAGCCTCAGGAGCAATGAGTACCGGTGGTGGGTGCCTCTGACCTACACCAGCCAAGATGACGCAGACTTCAACGCCACCCAGGCTGCCATGTGGATGAAGGACACTGAGGAGGAGGTGACGGTGTCCTCGCTGCCCACCAGTGACAAGTGGGTGATCTTCAACCTGCAGGAGACGGGCTACTACCGCGTCAACTACGACACCAACAACTGGAACCTCCTGGTGCAGCAGCTGACTCAGGACCACACCGCCATCCACGTTGTCAACCGAGCTCAGATCATTGACGATGCCCTCGACCTGGCTCGAGCAGGTAGGTAATCGTAGAGAATCACACAAACATGCACAAAACTGGTACAATTCTTGTGTTTGCAGTTTATAAATGCTTTTAGGAACTTTAATCAATAAACCTCAGCAGGTTTCCCAGTGGCGAATAAAACCGTCTGGCATTATCCAGAGTTGTTGTTTTTATTAAGTAGCCCTGGTCTGTCTGGCAGAGCAGACTCATCAACCACAAGCAAACAACCGCCCCTGTAGCGTCCTCAAGTGCAGTGAACGATGTTCTCTTGCGGCAGACGGCACCTCGCCACAGCAAGGAGCAGGGAAATGTATGATTTGGTTCCCGCATGGACGCCACATTTGTGTCTCTCGACCCAATTAACAGGGGCTCCATAATAAGCTCCACTTCACCCCGCTATATGCTTATATTGCTCTAAGTGGTTTCCTGGGTTACAGTAAACCATTAGACTTGTCTCTCGGTGCAGAGCCACCTGAAGTGGAGAGAAGAAAACTACAAGTGACATGAAGGATGGGAGAGCTACGAAGATAGGAGGGCAGACACATAAAAATGATGATAAAGATGAAGGAAGAAGTAGGCAGCACTACGTCAAGTAGCCTGAGTGGATGATGGTCCCCACCACCTATGACCTTTTTTTTTAATGCAAGAAAGAAGAAACCAAAGGCCAGAAGCCTGCAAAATTGTTCCCTCCAAGAAAAAACAAAAATAAGATAACAGACAGTCAAATTTAATATCTGATCATCTCGAGATGCCTGGACACACTGCGTTTGAAAGACTGGAGGTCATGGGCAGTAGGAAACACAGATAGAGGAAGACAGTTCCAGAGCTGACCGATTGCATACGTGAATGACTGGGAGTAACGGCTGACTCTTGCATCAGAGAGTTGGACAGAAAAGGGATGAGAGCTTGTTACTAGACGGGTGCTACGCGCCTGCTGTAGTGGTGGAGAGATGCGAGCAGACAGTTAAGAGGAGCAGCGATAATTGTAGTACTGACAGAAAAGAGATAAAGATGCAATTATCCAGAGCAAAGTAGATAGATCTTCATTAAGATTTAATAATTAAAAAGCCATTAAATGGATAATTAATCGAATAAAATACATCCGAACGATAATTTGGACATGTAGTGTTAGTTATCATTATTGCTTATGATAAAACATTCTAGTTTTTAATTCTCAGTTCTTATGTATTTCCAGGTGACTTGCCGTACGTCATCGCTCTTGATATGATCGCTTACCTGGGCGAAGAGACCGAGTTCTTCCCTTGGGAGTCGGCCATGAACAACCTGGGGTACATCAAGAGCATGTTCACAAGGAAGGGTGGCTACGGAGCGCTCAAGGTTGGTGCTGTTGCCATCATCATTCATTGATTATCCAAAACTTTATATCCTGATCAGGAGTCCTGGGTCCAGGATTAGATCATTTAGTCTCGACATTTACGGCGAGCACGATCAGTCACTTGCCCCGGATTGAGATGATTTGGAAAAAAAAAAAAAAAAACAGTCTCTTGGATGTGAACCCCTATGGTTCACATCTGGCCGGAGCACCTTAACCCTGTAGACAGTTAAGTATTTCTTTGTTGGTTATAATTACCACGCATTATAGAAACAGGTTTCTTAGAGTACAGGAAACCACTTGGCTAATCACTCCATGTAGTCATCTGAACATAGTACTACGTCAGGTAAGTATATACTGCAGGTTAATCAGCACTAGTATGAAAAGAAATTACTCTCCAAACTGCACTCTCTGTTTCGCAGTCCAGAGTCAGTTCCTTAGGGTGCCCTAGTTCCTCATTATGTGACTCTCCATTTTTCAAGGCACATTTGTCATTTCATAAGCAATTTTTTTCATTCATGTTACTGGCCTACCTAAAGCCATAAAAAAAAAAAAAAAACTCCCTCAGCCACTGTCACTAATGCTGGGTGAGGCTTAGGCTACGTAGCGCACACATGAGAGTGACATTAGCTAAGGATTAGTTCTGTCTCTTAGCTGAATGCTCTCAGTCTATGTTTGTTGGCTGTGTCCACTTGGTGTATAAATCACAGCACACATCATCCATGTTAGTGCTTTCCAGTGCCGATGACCACCAGCTGTCTACCGTTGCTGTCTTTTAAACGTCCAATACTCGTAATATCTCTCGCCGAGCCAATGATCATTCACTATTCAGCCAGACTACATCTATTTTAGTTTATGCTTATAATTATCTGATGACTGTTTTCATTTTAATGTTTACAGTTATATGAGGACTGTATTAATTTTAACGTTTACAGTTATCTGATGACTGTATTAATTTTAACGTTTACAGTTTTCTGATGACTGTATTCATTTTAACGTTTACAGTTATCAGATGACTGTATTCATTTTAATATTTACAGTTAGCAGATGACTGTATTCATTTTATGAGGCTCCAATACTGATGAAGGAGTTAATGAAAACTATATTTAGCCCCTCCAACTCTCTTAAGTTGAATAAATCATCTGTATATAGCAAGGACAAAATAAAAACATCCTTGGATTCAAAGGGTCAATGTAAAGTAATACCCCCATGATGGCCACTCTCTCAGAAATATCTGCTGTCACTGTTGGTGCCGCTGTATGACTCTGTGGGTTTTGACGACAACGCGAATGACCCTCAACTGGAGCACTACAAGCGCACACTGGCCTCTTCCTGGGTGTGCAGTCTTGACCACCAGGACTGTGTCGAGAAATCTGTTACGTTGTACCAAGACTGGATGTTAAGCCCAGACGATGGAAGGTAGATAATTTAATACACATACCGTACTATTTACATTTATCGCTTTGCCACAGTGATGTCACTTCATACTTTACTGTTGCTACTACCAGTTGATCAAAAGTTTTTTTGGTAAATCTCAGACATAGAAGCACAAATTATAAGGGGAACGTTGATGTGAGAATATCCCCCAAATACTGAGAAATTTAAATACGTCTAAATCACACCCAGCGAGTAATATTATTCGACATAAACATCACGATGAATGCATCCAGCTATATGATACATTTATTGAGCAATATTATTATTTTGAATATCCCTGCGTCGTCTTGTCATGAAACGCACTTAGTTCCTATTATCTTTCTTGTCACATAATTATTTGATTAGATGTTTTTATATGCACGTACGATTAGTTTTATGAAGGACTCTTGGCAAAAGGCACCCGCCGTGCGGTCAGTCTAATGCATTCACGTATGTGCCTGGTATGTCAAAAGAGTGCTTTTTTTCTCTCTCTCTCATCCCTGCACTGCTTTTTTTTTTATTTACTGAATTTGATTGCAAAATGTAGATTGATGTTAATATAATGATGACAACGTAAAATGAAGACGAGTAAAATTTTAAAGGCTAATTTTCAGTATGAATTTTTTTCCACTTCAAAGTTGACACGTTAATTTCCTCATGTTTATTGCAACCGATCCAAATGGTCCACATGAAGCCGGCACAGTTTATGGTACAGACACTGACCTGCATTAAAAAAAGATATCGTAACTGATGTTTGGGTGTGTTATGTTGAAGTACCACAAAACTTAAAGACTACTCTCTCATTTTCTTTTGCGTCAGAGCAATAGAAGTCAGCTATGTTTCATGATTTCTTTTTCTAAATGTCATTTGATCATAAACACTTGCAAACAGACCCGTTCTGTGAAAAGCTGCTACGTACAAATCCATATATATATATAATATCGTCATCAGCCGTTGAGGTCCACTGCAGGACCGGCTTATCCCTACCGAAGCAGGGACGATACAGCCATGTATCTCTACCCAGTGGCTTGTCTGCTAACTGTATGTAGTAGGTGTAATAAAAATAAACCATAAATTTCGTTGAGTGTTGCCAATTAATACAGTAAAACAGTAAACCAAGACCGACTTTTTACAGCGTCTCACTGAAATAGATAAGCACCATATATTACACTTTGCCAATAACAGCTACACAGATTACTCAACACAGTAACACAATCACCATACATCGACTTTTTAGCATCTCGCCGAACCAGAAGAGCACCGTCTACTGTACTGGCATCGCTGAAGGAGGGGAGGAAGAGTGGAACTTCGCATGGAACCAATACCTCACCTCCAACCTGGGCCAGGAGAAAGACACCCTCCTGTCTGCCCTTGCATGTACGAAGGAGATCTGGATTTTGTCAAGGTAAACTGAAAGTCGGAGAGGTAGTTTCTGAAATTTCTAGTTAACTCCATCAGCACAAAAACTCTTTTTAAACTCTGTTCTTGCTACGGCCTATTTCTACCCTAGGTAAATTTAAATGTCTACGAGAAAATGCGTCTAGATATTTGTACTGTCAAAACAAAAATACATATATATATTCACCGCAAAACTCTGACAAGACTCTTGGGGTGCTTTACATTTAAAATACAATCGACGAGGAGATCTGAAATCCTATAGTGTATGTCTTCTTTCACTTATAGTTTATTGCATTTTATTATTATTCTCTATACAGGAATACTGTTCCATCATCCTATTTCTTGTACTACTCAGAATTTCCGAGAAGAAATATGACTCAGATTCCATTCCATCGAATGTACAGGCCTGGATACTTGTTTTTTTATTGTACCACCATTCCGTAGCATAACACCTGCTTCAGGTAACTATAAAGGTCTAAAGAAATGGAACACAGAGGCAATAATGCTAGTATGTCAATAGCACGTCTTTCGTCCTTAGGTATCTGGAGATGGCGTTCACGGAGAATAGCGGCATCAGACGACAGGACGCTAGCACTGTCGTTGCGGCGATATCTAGGAACGATATTGGAAGGGATCTGGCCTGGAACTTCATCAGGGACCAGTGGCTGATGATCTCCAATTAGTGAGTAGTCTTCAGTGATCATTTATAAGTATTCTTGTTTCCCATCAAGTGCATTCTTAGTGTTTTACCTCCCGTGTCTAGTATTTCCTGATCACTCAAGCCCCTTTCATTCACTCTTGCCCGAATAAAATCAACTGGGATATGTCTGATCATTAAAGCGTTAAGGGTGACAATATTAACACTCTCAGACTCTTGCGACTCACTTTTAGTTGAATGAAATCGCCTAGTATTAGCTGGAACAGAATACTAGAGTTGTTTCCACCGTGAGGGGTTTAAATCCACCTGCTTCCATTATCCTACCGTCCCAGATTCGACCCTTCCTTCAATCTTCAATGTCGTTTTTCATCTAATACATTACAATTGTATTCAGTATATCTATCTATCAAGTGCCAGACTCCTTAATCCCGTAAGGGGTGGCCACAAGCAAATCGTCTCCATGTCATCCTGTCCCCCGCCATTTCATTCCCCTGCTCCCAGCTCACACCCCACTCTCATATATACCTCTCCACTCCATCCCTCAATCTCATCCTTGGCCTTCCCCACCCTCTCCCCCCCCCCCCCCACCTCCTCCAACCCACGCACACTCTCCTCGCCAGTCTTTGACTCTCCATCCTCTCCACATGGCCAAACCACCTCAACGTGTTTCTCTTAACGCTTCCTATCACATCCACATCCACACCACAACGCACCTTCGCTTCCTCATTTGTCACTGTCTCTCACTTTTGGCTGTCCCTCCAACAAGGTCCAAGCTTCACTTCCATACGTTAGAGTTGGTATCACAATACTGTCATGTAATAGCTTTTACATTTCCATGCTCACTTCCCTGTTTCTTATCACTGCTTTCAAAGAACCAGCAACTTTTCTTCCTTGTTGTACCCTTTCAAGAACTTCACCCTCTAAACTTCTATCTATCAATAAGTATCTGTAAGTGATAATTCCTTCAAGTCTTTTATTTTTTTATTCTATCTCTTAACTTTCATCTCCAAATATTTGCAGTTTCGGTTCATTCACAACCTTGGGAGACTTGGTGCTGATAGTGTCTGAAGACTTTAACACCAGAGAGGAAAAGCATCAGGTATGTCATGAGAGAGAGAGAGAGATAAAGAGTGTGTGTGTGCGTGTGTGTGTGTGTGTGTATAAAAAATAGAAAAAAACAGACAAAATGTCTGTGTGTGTTTGTGTGTGACGAAAGATAGCCACAACGATCACACCAAGGACCATTATATATTATTATTACTATTATTATTATCATTTTTTATTATTATTATTGTTACTATTATTGTTATTATTATTATTATTATTATTATTATTATTATTATTAGCAGAGTGGCTATGACAATGTACGAGGTTGCGCGCACCCAGGTTTGAATGGTGAGTTTGTCGGGAATATTGGTGTGCATCAGGGATCAGTTTTAAGCTCCTAGTTGTTTACCACGGCGCTTGGAGCTACTCATACGTGACTGCAGAACTAGACTCCCATGGGAGTGTTGTTTGCAGACGACATGCTCCTGATCGTGGAGAATGAGAGGAAGGCGGAGGAAAAATCTGAAGTGAAGAGATGGAATGGGGTACAAGGATTGAGAGTAAACGCGGATAAAACAGAAGTGATGATATTTAGGGCAGGAGGCAGCACTGGTAAAAGAGAGGACAGTTTTCCACAAGGTTGTGGGAAGTAATTTCATCTTGTGCAGTGTTTGTGATAAGTGGGTGGAACAGAGAAATAGTATACTGGAGGTAGGTTGCAAGATAATGCTGATTTTATGTGTGCAGTATGTAAAGAAGAACGTGCAGAAGCAGAGAGGTGGGAAAGGATTAATCTTGCTAGAGATTCTCTTGAGAGTGTGAAGGAGTTGTATTTACTGGGGAAGCGATATGTGCTGGAGGTGGTGCTGGAGCAACTCGATAGCAAGGACAAGGAGCTCCTCCTAACATTTTGAGGGTTCTCCCTTTGTGCTCCGTGATCCTTGTATGCAGCATGTGTTACGCGTGCAATGCTGTACAATAATGAGACTTGAACTGTGAAGGAAGAGAATATTCTTAAGCTCAAATATACAGATGTGAGAACTATTATTTGGATGTGTAGTGTGTCCCTGAATGACAGGATGGGGACGGGGGTTAGAATTAAGAATGAAGAGCTGAGAGAAAGAATGAGATTTTAATGTATCATTGTTATGATAAGAAGGGGAAAACTGGGATGGATTGGGCATGTGGAGAGAATGAAAGACGACGGCCGGGTGCGGAGGGTGAGAGCTATGAAAGGCAGACCAAAAAAGACCTGGAATGAGGTCATAGACAGTGATCTCAGGTATAAAGGACTTAACAGAGAGACTTCTAGAGATCGAGCAGCGTGGAAAGCCCGCCGTTAGATGATCAAAGCCTGTGCATTCAAGCATATGAGGGTCTTTACAAACGAAAAAAAAGTATTATTATTATCATTTTCTTTATTATTATTATTTATTATTATTATTTTATTAGAAATATTATTATTATTATTTTTATTATTATTATTATTATTATTATTATTATTATTATTATTATTATTATTATTATTATTGTTATTAATGCCATTCGTCTTTCTTCTATAGATGTTTAAAGACTATCACTCATACAGTAATACTTTTATATATATCCCTCAGCTGGAGATATAAAGAACAAAAATAATATTATTCACGCCATTCATCCCTCAGCTATAAAAGCTTAATGAAGACCACTGTTATCATTCCCGTCACTGATCCCACAGCTGGAGGTGTTCAAAGAGGACCACTTGGAGGAGCTGGGAACCGCTACCCGGGCCGTGGACCAAGCCATCGAGACGACCAGCAACAACATAGCCTGGATGGACCAATACTACCAAGTCATCCTCCAGTGGCTTCACGACCATGGTTACGAGTTGAAGCGGGAGTGAGGTTAGGTTGGGTTGGGCTACGTTGGGTTAGGTTTGAGGGACTTGGGTTAAGATAGGTTAGGTTAGCGTCGGTGAGGTTAGGCTAAGTCGAGTGAGGTTAGGTTGGTTGAGTTGAAGAGGCTTCGGTTAGGTTAGGTTACGTTAGCTTCGGTGAGGTTAGGGTAGGATGGGTGAGATTAGCTTGTCTTAGGCTGGGTTGACCTGAGTTAGATTAAATTAGGGTAAGTTGGGTTAAGTCAGGGTTGATTAGACGAAATTAGATAAGGTAAGGTTAGGTTAGTAAAGGTCTAGGTTAGGACTAGTAACAACATAGGTTTAATGGGCTACCAGTACCAGGTCTTTTTCCTGTGGCTTCACTAGCTTGATTACGGGATTAAGCGATGGTTAGGTTGGCTTAGGATAGGTGAAGTTAGAGCACCTTGGGTTAGGAGAGGTTGGGTTTGGTCGGGCTATGATAGATTAGAGTAATATGAGTAAGGTTGAGTTGGTATTATATTCAACACTGGCTGGGACATTAGAGCACCAAGTACAGACAAAGGACCTGTTTCATTCGACGTTTCGCCAAGCACGCTTGCTTGACGAGACGTCGAATAAAATGGGTCCCTTTTCTGTATTTGGTGCTTTTCCTACAAGTGTGGTTTGGGTTGGATTAGATTGTGTAAGGTTAGAGTGGGTTAAGCTGGCCTAGGGTAGAAGAGATTATATTGTCAGGTCAGGTTACATTAGGGCCAGCAGCAACACTCCCTGCGTGGAAATCTACTACCACGTCATCTTAGAAGTGACTTTTGGGAGTGAAGCGGTTGATTCTAGACAGTTATTTATTCGTCTAGAGTACAGAATGTATTGCTATTAGATGAATATTCACGAATTACGTACCATTTGCAAATGTGCATATGAATACAGGAATATGAATAAAAGCGACAAAATATTCGTGATATTCTGCATACCCATTGAGGAGAGGCATTAGTGTGGCAAGTTTTGTATTCATTGGAATAATGCACACGGAATGTATGTGTTTAAAACTATGCATTTGATTTTTACAACGGTGTGTGTGTGTGTGTGTGTGTGTGTGTGTGTGTGTGTGTGTGTGTGTGTTCAGAGAGAGAGAGAGAGAGAGAGAGAGAGAGAGAGAGAGAGAGAGAGAGAGAGAGAGGTGATTATCTACTTATCAGAAAAAAGAAATCCAAAAATTATATTATCTGAAGAGGTTCACACCGAATCAAAGGGTTCTATGGATTTAAATGGTTCAAAGACACCCATAGCAACATACTTTTACGAGAAAGAAAGCCAACAGTTCTTGCCTGTTTACAGAGTTCCAAGTATTCAAAGGGTTTAAATGGTTTCAGTGGCACAAGGAGGTTCACATAGTTCAAAGGGGTAGAAATGCTGAGAGAATTTAAATGGTTCAAAGGGTTCAGTTATTGCAAAGGATTCGAAAAGCTTAAAGGGTTCGGAGCATTAAGGAGTTCAGAACTTAACATACTTCAGAAGTTCTGAAGGCTGCCTGTGGTGTAAAGGTTTCGTAGGGTACAAAGCAATGACTATATACAAGATGATAGGAATGTGACTGCTGCAACCAATAGAAAAATGGATGACCAAAATACGTGTTGGCAACTTTGTGGCCGGGGCTCACGCCCTCTGCAGTCCTTACGCATAGCCTTATTCTTCATGGGTAACTATTATAAATCTTTCATACACAAAAACGTCATTATTTTGTATCTCTCACCCCTGTGTTATAAAGTAGCGATGTTTTTCTCCTTATAATTTTCTCCCAGTACATATACGGTCAATAACAGGAGTACAGGCTCTATAGTACCCCTCATTCAATTGAAGTATTGGAAATTTAACATATTTGCTTTTCTTTCATTCTATCGTTTGCCTGTTAATAACAGTATATGCATTTTTTTTTAATCATCAAGAAATAATGGAAGAGATATTTGGATCATTACTGTTTATTCTCCGTGTATTATCCTTTATGTGGTTGCTCAGAAACATATTCATAATTATTACTTCATCCTCATTCGATGTATTGGATATTTTCTCTATATGCTCCTAATTTACTTTCTCTTTCAAATATTTCAAAATTATTATATCATGAATAATGAAACTAACAACAAAAGATATTCATTTATTAATGTACTGGAATCAATAGTATACTAAACATATACCTTTTCAATCACCAGTATATAAATAGGATTTCCAATAACCACCTGCATACTGCATGAATTAAGCATAACAAAGATTGGCACCGATGTGTGATATAGCATTCCAAATAAGCATTGCAGGCATAGTGGCCTACATTGTAGGTTTCAAAGATAGTTAGTTAGTTAAAAGATTTCCTCCACCTATAGTGAAGGCCGGGCCATACATTAGCCCGGTCAGTGGGGTGTTGGCTGATTAAAATAATAGAAAGGAGGAGGACAGGGCCTGGGGAATGCCCAGCACACACGCCCTGCCTTCTGCTGGCTTTATGGTGTGTGTAGTAGGTTTCAAAAGCATGCACCTACTGAAAACAACAAACCCTGCACACTAGGATGAAGCAAACTAGAATGGTGTACACCGCACATGAACACACACAGAAGCCATAAATCAGGAATGCCTAAGCAACTAACTAGAATGGTGTATGCCACATAAACACACACAAAAGCCAATAAACCAAGAATGCCTCAGCAGCTTATATTTGGTCTGGGCAAGCATCTTGTTTCATTTTAGAGGATGTTTGTCCAGTCACATAATTTCTTGATGAAAAATGATGACTGCAGACCTTGTAGCTTCTGTGCAACTTCCCTGTATTCACATTCATAATCTGAGGCACACAAACAGCACTCTTGCCTCATATTACACCTGCAAAAACAATTACCACAGTCGGGAACTCTTCCAAAGAGAGGTTTACAAATACCGGGTAGGCCTTCTCTAGACTGTCACTCCGGGGTTAATGGTCAGTAAGCATAAGTTAAGGGGGAAAAACAGTATTTATCGATCTTTTTCTCTAGGGAATCCACGATACACATATATAGCGAATGGGTGTGCTTGGATTTACCGCACACGACGCAGCGATGAGAACGTTCGACCTTACTCCCTTGCTTTTCGAATCACGTGCACAGTGCACATTAGAAAAAGCCACTTCGTCCCACACCATTTATTGAAAAATATACGACCATATTCCCTTTATATTGATCAATTTATTGCTATTTAATCTGACTAAAACGTATATATGTATGCATGTACATGATACTGGTTCACAAGTTATGAAGTTATTTTCCAGGTATGGTTATGGCGAAACTGTATTCCCTAAATGTGTACAGTATTTTGTTTAAATGCAGATGTGGTGCAGACGACAAACCTCGCCGCCAACGCCACCTACATTCCTTACGCAGCAAAATATCATACTCTGAGGTTCCAGTTAGGATTTAAGGTCGTTTTGTAGCTTTCCTATCATCGTGTATATAGTCATTGGTACAAAGAATTCAAAGGCTTCTCATAGATCAAAGTATTAAAAATAATCAGTGGATTCATTCGGTTCAGTTGGTGCAGAGATGCAAATGCTTCAAACAGTTCAGCCCAAAGGTTCAAAGAGCACAGAGGGCTTAAGTGTATCAAAGATGGACGAAGGAAATCCAGAGCTTCTTATGATTTATTTTCGTTTGACAACTTACTGTATTTCACGTAAAGAAAGTAACAAAGCCACAACTCTGTATCCTTATCATAGCACGTTTTTGTAATCAGCATCATATTCTAGTGTTTATCTATTGCTGTAACTCAGCTCTGAAGATGGAGAGTTAGCAATTTTAGGACAAGTTAAAGGGCTAAGTGAAGGTCTTCTCATAACTACTTCACTCCGATGACGTATTTTATTCTATTATTGCTACCGCCAGCAATATTTTTCGGCTTTGGAGAGACTTATGGAACTGGAGGGGTCAAATGGTCTTCATTTACCTCTTCACTGCTTTGAATTTGTCCCACGTTGAATAAAATCTCCTGGTGGTAGCAAGCAAAACCATAAATATACGCCACCTGAATAAAAGGATTAAATACAATCGTCTTGCGATAGCAGCCATAAGATACTGTATACGAGGCGTCACTGTGCCAAGGAGTTTAATCTAAAGGGTATTAATCAAAAGTACGTCGAGTACAGGATAACCTGAAGCCTGCGGGCGTATATTTCATTTTCGCAACCTCGTGTCGATTTTATTCAGCCTGGCAACCTCTACGCGATTTTATTCAGCCTGGGGAGACTTCTTATAACAGAATAGCAGTAGTAATTGTCGTAGATGCAACTTCAGGCTCATCCGAATGTGAAAGTGTACTGCAGGTTGAAATTACCCTTGTGCAGTCTACCATCCTCCTTCTGAGGGAAAGGAAGGTCAGTGAGGGACATGTGTTTGACCAGGCAGCGGAGTCGCCCGATCACATCAGTCCCACCACATGAAGATGTCGCTCTCCACCACCTAGTAAAAGGGTGCATGAAAGATGTATTTAATCCCTACAGTTCGATAATGTTCCCCAAAGCTAAAAAAAAATAAAAAAAAAAAAAAATGATAGTCTGGCAGAAGCATGCATAAAATAGAGAGAACGTTCTCGGGTTGAAGAAGTTAATACTGCCAGCAAAAAATTGAGTGAACACCTTCCTTGAGGTGACGTCGTTCTGTACTTAATTATTGCTACTGTCAGACGATTTTATTCAGGTTTGAAGCTATGCCTCGGACGAAGGGCTGAGGTCCTTTCCAATAATAGTTTGAGAACCATAACGCCTCCTTAAATGTTATTCTTGTTACCATCATTCGATTTCATTCAACTTGGGGAAGACTTTCCGAACTGGAGGGATTGGATATAGCCTACATTAGCTCCATTACTACAAGCAGCGTTTCCAAAGTCGAGTAAAACTATCTAGCGCTCGTAAGAATACACACACACACACACACACACACACACACACACACACTCATACTTAAACTAAAGGTATGATTATTACAAGAGAAAGATTGATGAAAAACTGAAAAGAAGTAAAAAATTAAGTGTGCCGTGGTCCACCTGCTACATTTACAGTTAACAGAGGAAATGTTGAGTCAGGGGCCGCCTTTCAACACTCAGGGGAGAAACTGCATCATGTGGGTGGAAAGCTGCAAAACCACTATTATTCTCAGAAGCATGACGGAAGAAAGTAACCAGAATGAATGCGTAGAGCACCGACATGAACGCATTAACCAGCACGGCAATGATTGGGAAAATGTGGCAGGAAGAAATGCAGTGATTTTACTGAGACTGTTTAATGAAATCACACCCAACTCTAATGAAACTGACACAGGAAAGAAGAACTTTCACTCCTGCAAGTACGTTGTCATTATATTATTAACGTGTTCAAAATTAATGGACGTATTAGTCAGTGAATCTCTAGTGATAATACTGATAAGATATTTCATACAATTTCAGTAGTCGAAGCACGATCAGGAAATATTATCTGACTAACGCTATCACGATTATATTTTGCCCAAAGAAGTATCTCCGAGTGAGCTGGAGCAGCTTAATTGCATGCAACGTCGATCGGGCTCGTCAGGTTTTCTAATGAAACTCATCTCTCACTGGCATTTATGCAAGATCATTTCGGTGGCATAGAATCGGTCACCTCTGTTAAGATTTTTTCTTTTTTCTTTCCACGGGCGGCCTCATTACCTTAATCATGTTAACATAGTAACATCTTTTCCTTAAGCGATTTATTTTGCATATTACACCAGAGTTTTCTCCTATATGTTAATTATATCTGCATCAATGACACGTCACAGTATGCTAAGATATAATGTGGTGAACTTATTACATCATAAAACTCTGTATGGCATTCAAATACAGTATGTCTGGATCAGTGACATACAAGTAGAAGTAAAGGTGTAGAATGATAAAATAATTCGCTGAGGAAGAAATGTCGCGATCGTAAGTGACAAGTAAACCACTCAACGAAAATTTCCTCAGACATCGACACTGAAACCGTCGAATGTACCATCTGGGTCCCTGTTTTACTTTCATGTGTATACAGACTAGGGTAAAGAGGTTCTGTCCATAGGTCTAGTGTCTGCTCTGGACTCTAACCTGGGTTCTCTCGACTGCTGGCCGAATATAATAAAAAAAATGTAGAGTATGTGGTCAGGCTGAAGGGCACAGACTTGAACACTACATTGTGCACTGCCCATGTATTGATGGATTTAGAAACAGTGTAATAAATGACATGCAAAGCCAAGCCCGACATCTGATCTCAAAAGTCCCGGAAATTCTTAAAAAATATAAAGGGTTTGCTTCTGTACGCTAATGTTTAATGTGACTAAGTTAACTGTGGGCTCTCTCTCTCTCTCTCTCTCTCTCTCTCTCTCTCTCTCTCTCTCTC
>JAGKTI010005972.1:0-14106 GCA_018397915.1 Birgus latro
TAAGGCATACTTAAGTAGGAAAGCTGGTCGCATCAAATCTGGCTTCTATGAGTCGGTAGATAAAAAAAAAAAAAAATCATACTCTTTAGTTGCCACTGGAGAAATGCTACTAATCGGAAGTAAGTTATTATTTACACTAATTAACTCAACTTTTTCACCTTAATGTCCTCTACTCTGGTTAGCACAGACAATTTTAAGTGAAACTCTTTGCTTTGGGAAGAAGTTAAAGCCTAATTCATCAAACCCATCTTCGTAATATGACCTACCTGTATCTTAAGAAAACATTTTTCACTAGGAATGAATAATGTACAGAGTGCACTCAGATATATTTACGTAATACGTGTCAGTGGAAGTGTTTAGGGAGGTATGAATCAGTGATCAGCCGCGGCCGTTCCCTTCTTGCCAAAACGTAGGGGGCGGAGTGACAAGACTGTCTTCGCCTGTCCTCGGTAAAAGTATATGCGCGCTAAAACTCCCTCCAGATACACAGACTACCTTCTTTCCTCGCACAGTTTCCTTTCTCCTTTCCAAACCTTCCTTCCTTTCTCATCTCCACCTTCGCACATCCACTTTTCCTTTCTCCTTCCCAAACCTTCCTTCCTTTCTCACCTCCAACTTCGTACACCCACTCTCCCTTCCTCATACACACTTCCTGCCCCCACTCTGTCAACAAAAATCTTCCCGTTATATCTTCCACAACTTACCAACCTACCCTCCTCTCCTAACACATATTTCCCACACCTCTTCACACATCCTTCCTTCTTTCCTACCATACGTACTCTCATCTTATCTCTTTTTCCCGCCCTCGCACACCTCCTCCGCCCCCGGTCCTCGCCCTCTACCCCAGTGAGAGCGCCCTGGGGGTTGGGCCCTTTGGTCTGAACAATGGCACACCCAGTCGTTCAGGTGTCAGAACGTCAATGCAGACATGTGAACTCCGCGGTGCTTTGGCGGCCTCCCCAGACCCTTCCCGAGCGGCAGTGGCATCTATTTGTCAAGCCCGACACTGCCTCGCCCGGGGAAAGATGAACGACCATCGCCAAAGAGAAAAGGAAAATAAAGCAAAACTAAAGGGTTTTTATTGTTACCATGCTAAATCACACTTACATAATTAATGAATGGAATCTGACTGATTAAGCATACAAGATGCGTGTACCCTAATTATCTTTTAAAACATTTTCTTTTCCTCAAGATATGAGTATATATAATGTAGATGTATAAGACATCAGTCAGAGCAACATACTCCACCTTCAATGGTCCCTCTTCTCCCCTTGCTACATTATAAAACATAGCACAATATTTCTATTAAAGATTAAACAACAAGAGTCTTCAGTGTTTTACTTTTTTGTGTGCCCTTGACCTTTGACCAAATTCACCCCAAACTTTGTCAAGTCCTGCAAAGGGAACAATAACAATCAACAAATGACTGACGGATGTAAAGGGCTGAAAATGTTGTGACCTTGAACTGTGACGTACTTAATTTGATTTCCCAGACTAGTGATTCTGAGGCTGAGCCCTGCTTACTTTAAAAAGGATCTTCTGGATTTCTTTAATGTTGGATTAACCCCTTCGCTATGATGATGTTTTATCTGCTTCAGTCCTGTCATCGCAAGACATTTCCAATATAATCGTCTGGAGGTAGTAAGAACAGAGCAGATCAGTGATCACCGTTCTAGAGGGATTAAAAAGAAGGGCCGAGGATGGGAGGGACAGTAGAGGCTGAACGACGAAATACAATTCTGGCCAGACATTTCCACAGCCGTACCGGACATGCCTGGTAAGTCTGCCACTCACCTATCCAAAAACTTATGTAAAGCGTGATCACAGGCAAAACGCTGAAAAACAGGGCAAACGCAGGGGGCAAAGGGCAAGAAAAGGGCATCTTTTTTAATAATCGTGCCCACATGCCAAGAGGAGATGGTACAGAAATTCATGTTACTAATATAAAAACAAATTATACCTTCAAACCACCAGCAATATTATGATACACAGCGGAGGGCGTTAACTAGGCAATTTATAACTTTTATCCCTAGCTGTCTATGTATCGGTCACTGTCGAATCATTTGGACATTCATCCCACAAGTTCCCTCTAATCCGATACCCAGATGAGATGATATAATGACACTTAAAAACAAAGCAAACCACAATTACTGTATCAAACCACAACCTGACACTGCTACAATGAATGTGAAAAATTATGCACCTTTTGAGTTTATACACCTTTCAACAAGCTGTTTAGTGCATTTGTTCCTACCTAACAAACATCCTTAACTCATTTTTGTTCAACAGGGGGCTATGTGTAATCAGACCTGGCTACTGATTTAACGTACAGCCTAGGGGACCCATTCTCATCTCACTGATCCATTCTCATCTCACTGCCATGGCTCTTTGAATTTCACGAAACCTAAACATCGTATTCAAATTATGAAAGTGGCCCAGCTCTGTTGCGTGGAGACAAACCAACTCTACCTTGCTCTGTCTGCCTGTCTATCCAATCATTAATTTATCTACTTAAATATCTACTTATTGTCCAAAGTGATGTGCTGTAAGTTGATCTTGATCCACTTCGCCAACCGGGAGCATAAAGAAATCAATTTGAAAAATATAGCAACTCCGATGCTTCTTAACTACAAGCGTTATTGCGACACATACAGGGAGACAGAACGACGACAATATTTTTGACCCCTTACTTATTTGCAGGAATGATATAGAAGTGATCTTTAATCACTGAATAGATTCCTCGACGCCCAGTTCCAGACTTCATCTAGTGTGACAGAATCGCCACTTATTACCCACTCCCTCCCGCCACTCCCAGTCACCCACCCTCAAGTACTTCCCCATCACAACTCCTTTACCCTACCTCTTCTAAAAATGCAGCATACGCCAGTTTCTTGAGTTTACGAGGTCTATTCTAATCCATGCGACATGCTCATAAACTTTCTGATGCTGTGTTTATGATTATAGAGATTCCGAACATTGCTAAATTATGGTGAAATTTTAACTGAAAAAAAATTGGAACCAACGACGTCTAACAAAAATTAAGTTTTATGCAATTTATTTACTGTAAAAACTGGTTAAGACATCTGAATACTTGTCTGCGTCCCCAACATTCCACAGCCAAGCGTCAGAGGGAGTGAGCCAGCCGCCTGTCAGGAGCATACAGAGAAGACGCCGAGGAAAGGAGGAGGAGGAGGAGGAAGGTGGGGGGAGGGTGAGGAGGAGGAAGGATTGGGGGAGGGGGAGACGAGTGGGGATGAGGGGTGAGTGAGGAGTGAAAGGTGGAAGAGAAGGTTGGCTAGAGATGGAGGGGGAAGGAGGACTGGGACAGAGGATGAGAGAGGAAGGAGCAAGAGGGTAGAGAAAGGAGGAGGGAGAGACAAACGAAGGAGCGGAGAGACCCAAGATAGGGGAGGGGAGGGGACTGGGAGATGAGTTGTTCTTGTTGTACCTTTGGTGGTGTAGCTGTCAATGTTATGTGTGTTTAGATGCTGTCGTTCTTATTCTTTAGTGCTGTTATGGGTGGGGGTGAGTGGAGGGGAAGGGAGGGGGTAATAAGGAATAGGGATGGAGGGAAGGGGAATTGAAAGGAGGAGAAATGAAGGAAAAGGAAGGACGGAAATGGAGAAAGGAAAGGGGAGATAAGAGGAGATGATTAGGAGGGGAAAGTGAAGGAAATATAGAAGTGAAGGAAGAGAGGCTGGAGAGGTAAGAAATGAAGAGGAGACGAGTGGAAAGGAAGGAAAGGGAGAGGTGAGAAGACGAGATGAGATGAGATGAGATGAACCGAAATGAGATAAGATGGGATGAGACGAAATGAGATTATACGATGTGACGTATATGATATATTAAGATGATGTATATGATATATAATGATAATGATCTTTATGCTAAGATATGAGACAGAGGAGAGGAGAGGAGAGGAGAGAAGAGAAGAGGAATGGAGAGGAGAGAAAAGGAGAGGAGAAAGGAGGGGAGGTAAGGAGGAAGGAGAGGGAGAGGGAAGGGAGGAGAGGTGAGCAAGTTATGGCTAAGCTCTCCCTGAGGAATGCGGACAAGAGAAATTCCTGACAGAAAGAGAAAGGAGCCTAAAAGGGAGAAAACTTTTACTTACTCTACCTTTCTCAGTCTATTACTCCCACTCCCACTTTCATATTCTCTCTCTTGCTCCCCCCCCCCTTATCTCTGGTGCAAGCGCGCGCGGCCATCCAATAAACCATTCCAGCCCATCCCGTTAGTGTCTGCATCAGGATTACAAATTTTTGCACTCGAAATCTCCCGAGATAAAGTACAGAACATTCTTCGTAATCTCTCTCTCTCTCTCTCTCTCTCTCTCTCTCTCTCTCTCTCTCTCACACACACACACACACACACACAAATTATAAATAGACAGACAGTAGGATATTTTTCCACACTGCCACATTCTCGTTGACTTAAGAGACTTCTTAGTACAGCTCTTTAGCGACTTACTGCCTGTTTGACACACTACTTTCTGTTGTATATTGACAGTTTATATCAGTAACATTTAGGTGTGATGTGCAAAATAAATCGCTGAGAAAGATCCGAAGCCAAACGGAAAGATGGCTCTGTTTTCTAACTAAAACACGTCACCTAAAACCCTTTCAGCATAAGAACGTCTAGTATCTAGTTGTTGTTACTGCTAGACGATATTAATCGGCTTAATCTCTTCAGTACGATGACTATTTTGTTCCTTCTCTCGCCATATGACTTTATTCAGTCTGGGAGAGACGTATGGCCGTGAAAGTATTAAAAGCAATCCCCGTCGACCCATTCACCACCAGAGATCTCCGCTAAAATGACTAAAAAATAGTTCGCTAAAAAGAGTGAAATTAGCAAAATCGTTATCGTACTGAAGGTATTAATGAGGCACCAATGACACTTGGAGGGTCAGATGCTTTCCGTTGCCGGCGTCACGTTACTCGAGTCTCAGTGAGCACACCAAGAGGGAGGTGAAGGGGTACGGCGATGGAAAGTGGGGGGTGAAGACGGTTTTGGCCGGAAGGAGGCTGTGAAGGTGATGCGGGACAGGGTTGTGGGCTGGTGTTCTTGTGGCCACCCGGGGTAAAACAGCGGGATACGACGTCAATTAATACATAGAAATGAGGATAAGTGTATACAGATTTTCAAAAGTCCGTTCTCATATGGGATTCGGTTTATGTTGATTTCGCTACAATAAATAGTCAAACCACCACCAGTTACAGGACGTCATTGTGCCATGTAAGATTTGCGACACCCTTCAGCATTGCGTCTCAACTAATTTTTACTGCACGTGTCTCTGTGATATCTACCTATGATAAGTCTAAACACCCTGTATTAGAAATGACGTTGACCAACAGATATAATTCTTTAGGAGGAGACAGCCAAGGGAAACATCTATACTGGAAGTCTAGCATATTCAAGCTTTCAACGGTAAAAACTTATCACCATCAACGTTTTATGTCATTTTCCATATTTGCATGTGTAAGTCGTGGCTTAACTTGTGGAAGGTCTCCTAACTGCACAACCTCTTCCTACCTAGGGACTTGTTCTGTGTGGTATCTCAGACTTCGTTGCACCCTTTCCTTAGCGATTTTTTTTTTTTTTTGTACGTTACATACTGATATTACCACTCGTGTTATTTACATGATTCTGTTAATGGAACTGTTTTTATCAGTAACGTACAAACAAATAATGAGGCGTAATATGCAAAATGAGTCAATGAGAAAATGGTGCTATGACGTTCCCGTTGCCACCAAGTCCTGTATGTTCCTTAGACAATAGCCAATCTTCCAGCACCTCGTCCTATTTTTTGCCTAGGACGGCCTCACATTTTCTTCCATGCACATCTTACCATTTTCACTACGAGTTATCCCTGTATCATGAGATGACTATAACTGTAGGGCAGAAATGAGCCTGAGAAGCACAATCGCCACCGTACTGAAGGGGTTAGCGTTCTGCTGTACTAACTTTTTTTTTCAAATATATTTTCTATAATTTTAGCCAAATTAATATTATTAGTCTTGAGTCTCGACCAGCTCATTAGTCAGGTCGTCTGCGAGGTCTGTGTATCTGTGTAACTATGTAACGTAGCTCCTCCCTAGCCCCTTGGTGTGGCTACTAGCTGGCCCTCTGGTCTTCAGCGAGGGAGCATGTCACGACCCAAACCCTTCCTTCCTTCTCTACCCGGGGACCTTGGAAAGTCGTGTCAGTCTCTCTTGCCTCTCCCTTCATTCCAGCAAACCCCTGCATGCTTTATCTTGTCTCTTCACGCCACTGTTTCTAGTTCCTTCTTCCTCGCTTCATTCGTTTGTCCTTCATCCCTTCTCTGCATGTCACTGTTTCTAGCTCTATCTTCCTCTTTCCAGTTGCTTCTCTTCCATTCCAACTCACCTTTCCTTCTTTTTCTTATTTTTTTTCTTCTGTCGGTATTGTTTTCGTGTACCTTTCTGTTCATGCTTAGTCTTGCATCTTCATGCCACTTTTTAAAGGTCCTTCTTCCCTTTCTTCACTTGTCTTTCCCTTCAGTCCAGCTCACCTTCCTTTCCTTTTCTCGTTTTTCTCTCCTTTTCTGTGCATACTTTCTTCCGTATTTTCATCCTAGTTTTTTATTCCTTTTTCCTTGTCCCATTTGTCTCTTGCTTCATTTCAAGCCCAAATTTACTTATCGATAATGCGTTTTATTCCTTGCTATTATTTCCATTGTACCTTCACTGTTTTTAGTCTTTTTTCTTTTTTCAATTGACTTCTTTCATTCCAATCAACTCATTTTATTTTCTTTTTCGCTACACCTTTTTTACTCCCTCTTGTGCAAACCTCCATCACAGCATGTCACACTTTTCTTTCTAAGTCCTTCTCTACTGATAAACTTGAATCTGTCTCAGTTCGGTGTAGGTAACCGTCTTTATCTGTCATTCCTCTCCACCCTTGCCTTCATTCCTTAGTGTTCTAGTCCCCTCATTCCATTTCACTTTGTTCGATCGTCACTGTCTCCTCCTTTATTCTTCCTGTGTGTGTGTGTGTACCGCATAGATGGTTAACAGTTATACCATTATCGTGACACTTTTCGGGTGCACTTACGTTACACCATAATGGCGCGTACCAGAAGGAAAAAAATGTAGGGATGGGATTACTTCTTTTACTTTCTCGACCCTATTCCGATGATTTGCCACCACTAGGTCTTCGTACATTTTACTGTTTTCGTTTTACCGATTTCTTAAAGTCTGTACGTAATAAAGACCCGAAGGTTTTTGTAGGTTTCTCAACTGAAGAGCGTCATAGTTGTGCAGGGATTAAAGAAGGCCAATTCGAAAACCTAATTTGAGCTGAATAAAATAATCTGGAGAAAATAACGATGAAAAGCACTGAGTGAGCTCCACATCCACACCAAGCGATCGACCTATGACCAAGCTTTTGACCTAGCTGTGTGACGCTGACCTTAGAATGGTAGCTCTCAAACCTGAAATACTTCATCCCTACGAGGCCATGGACCTCCATTAAGCTTGGTTCAAACTGGATCAGAAGTGTTTACGTTGGCCTTGCCCTGAGACTTTGACCTTTGTCTTATAGTTCTCGAAATTGAACATATAATCTATGTCTGATCCTAAATCGTTCCACAAAGCGTTATTCAAACTGAATGAAAACATTCTGAGCTAAAAGGGCCGAAAGTTGGACAATATCCTATCTTTAAATTTTGACCGATTCTTCTCAAAACTAAAATACTTCACCCTTTGCCCACCCTTTATCCTTCTACCAAATTTTCTCTAAATCGGATCAAAACTGTTGACCTACTCCCGACCTTCCGGTAGTACCTTTGAACTTTTTCGGGCAATATCTACCGTGATTCCGACCCAATGGAAAATGAAACTCCTTTGTGAAAAAAGCAAGGTGATCGGTTTTGCTACTTTAATGCTAGAGGATTTTAAGGAGGAGAAAGAAGATAAAAAGAAAGAGGAATATGGAGAAATCGAGAGTATTGTCGTTTGTGCTTTAGCGTGTTAGCGTTATGTTTTAGCAACTTAGACGTTTTAGGCATAGACATGAGTGAAGAGTAAGACTAGATGCTTAAAAAATTAACACCTCTGTGTCTGGGAGTTACCAAGGATTGTATTTGTCGAGGTTTATGGGCGCCTTGGCCCAATCCCTACCCAGACAGCCTACCGACACTCTGATGTATGAATCAGTTTAACTGTATATCACTTCTAGACAGCTATTAAGCTCGTCCTATATGAAACACCCAAAGCTGCCTTCTTAATAAGCCTCTCCGTGGGTGTTTAGCTCGTTCCATATGAAACACCCAAAGCTACCTTCTTAATAAGCCTGTCCGTGGGCGTTTGTCTCGGTTCTTGCATTAAATCAGGGGTTGTCATCACTGGTGGATTGCGAAGGGCGCTGAAGAGGGTCAGGAGACGGTTATAAAAATTATATGCAAATTTCCAAAAGAAGTTCGCATATATTTGCACTTCTGGGAAAATCTGTAATTGGATGTAGTAAAACTTCATTAACACCGGGGGGTTAATCTGCTGTGTTGGATGTAACCAGTGGAGAATAACTTGAATGTCCGTGTGGGGAACAGGCTTGGCTTGAAGGAGTGGGAGATTAGGTCGGTGAGATCGGCAGACTCTCAACAGTAATGACAATGAAAACCATGAATCATGCTAAACTACCTATCCACATGTGTCAGCCTCTCAAAAGTCCCACACAGACTTGATTAAATTTGTGACATGATGCAAGCTCGCCACTCTCACCAACAAAATGATGACCTCCACTAAATATGCATTTCATCTATGACAACTGTATTCATAAACGTTAGAGCTCTATATAATCAATTATCATCATTCACTGTAGTGCACTGGGTGGCGAAT
Source organism: Birgus latro (assembly GCA_018397915.1). Taxonomy (NCBI): domain Eukaryota; kingdom Metazoa; phylum Arthropoda; class Malacostraca; order Decapoda; family Coenobitidae; genus Birgus; species Birgus latro. The sequence goes on from JAGKTI010005972.1 coordinate 8,859, forward strand.
TACGCTTGTAGTATGTTTACTCTGGCTTTAATTCTATCATTACTACAGTCGCATAATGGTTAACAGCTACACTCCTATGACTCATTCTCAGTTGAATAAAATCGTCTGGCGTTCGCTGGAATGGAGTATGAGAGATGTCACAACCATGAGAGGGCTGATACACACTGCTGATTATTCACATATACTTTTCACGCATTATCAACTATTCTGGATGTAGTGAGTTCGTTTTGCCGATAATATAATCACTATGTTAAAAGAACAAAACGGAAATAAACATTTATAACTGTGTCCAGCTATGAAGCAAGTTTTAGATGAAAATAGGCAGTAGCTGTATAAGGTGTGCTTGGATGATTTATTCTCTGTCATAACAGGTTGCAGGTCAGACCATCTTCCTTTCGTTTTACCTTTCTTACCTTGTTCTTGTCTTTAACATCTCCTCCTGGATCTCCCCTAACTTTCATCTGTGAAATGTGTGGTATATGTTCTCTTCACACTGTTTCCTTACTCTTTACAACTTTTCCTACTTATCCTTATTCCTCATTCTCTATAGGCCACGTTTCCTTTGCTGCTTTACTTAGGTCTATTTACCATGTCCTATTCTCTGTGATGTCATTTCTCCTCGCTCCTCAACTTTTTCTGTTTTCCTCGTCTGTTATTTTCTCTCTACCATGTTCCCTTTAATCCTATCCTTACCTATTTTCGCTTTCTCCTGTCTTTTTTTCCTTCTATGACCATCTTTCCCCTTGTTACTCTCAACCTTTCTTCCTCTGTTACTCTCCCCAGACCAATATTTCTTAATGTTATCCTTACTTCTGTCCACTTTTCGCTTTCAGTTCCCTTCAGGACCACTTTTCCCCTCGCTCCTTACAACTTTTCCTACTTTCTCGCTCCTGTCCGGCTGCTCTGTCCACCCACCTCCTCACTGCTTGTTTAACCACTGCCTTATACAGCATGCATTTCCTCCCATCTCACCACACCTTCCCTCATAATTGCCTCACCCACTGCTATTTGTGTTTGTTTCTCCTTTTGCGTCCCTTTTTAATATCCTCCGGTCATTCTGCATCTCCAGTAACTCACTCTCCGTTTTTACTCCTTCCCTTGCTTTTCCTCTTACCACATCTTCCTTCATACCTCACCCACCACTTCTCATATATGTCACTCCTCTGATTTCCCAGTCATCTGCAACCACAACCACTCTCTCTCTCCTTTCTCACTCGCTTTCCCTCCCACTCTCACCACATCTTCCTTCACGGAGTGCCTCACCCACCACATCTCACATTTGTCTCTCTTTTAGTTACCTGCACAGATTTTCCACAGTCATTCTGAATCTCCGGTCACTCTTCCGCCCCGTGACTCTTTCTCATGCCTGCTCAGCCACTCTCACCACACCTTCCCACACCAACTGCTCTCCTCTTACTATTCTCGAGTCGTCTTGCAACCCCAGTCACTCACTCTCTCTCTCTCTCTGTTGTAATACTCATTTTCTCTTGCTTTCCCTTCAACTCTCACAACTTCCCCATTAACTACCATGTTCTTAAATCTTTCACTGAGTGTCTCCTCTTGTTTTCTTAAATTAATCTTTCCAGGGAATCTATAATTTCTGTCACTCTATGCACCTTTTCAATCTTCACCTCGCATTTCCTCCCACGCTTAACACATCTTTCCCCCTTTCACTTTGTTGTGTTTGGTAATTTTCTCTTCCTTTGTTTCCCTTATTGATTCGTTCCGGCAATCTTGAAATCCAAGTCACTCTCTATCCCTTCTTATTGTTTCTCTCTCCTCTTCCAATTTTCCTTTCTCGCTTCCTACTTACATCTCTATGTTCCTTAACTGTTTTCTCTTTCGTACTCATCTACGTTATTCAGACTAGCTAGTATCAGACTTAACTCATATGTAAAGTCCTAGTGGGCTAACGGCTGGAAACTCTTTTGAATTACGTTGCTTTATTTAGGTTAAAATAAGTCTGCTTAACTCAGATGTGTAAATCCCAGACGTTAATGGACTAACCTTCCCTTGCTATCTCTGTTCTCACTAGCTCTTGTATTTTTGTCTTTTCCTCCATTTCTTTACCTGTTATACATCCTTTCTTCCAAAGACACTTTATCTTCTCCGTGCCCCTCCTTCCCTCTCGCTACTCAGTCTTACATTTTTGTTTCTTACCCTCTCTCCTCTCTCATCTCGTGACTTCTCTTCCTCACCTTACATTCCATCTTTCTTTCCCCACCCATCTTCCTTCTCCTATTTTATTTTCACTTTCTTGTCCTCAGTCAGCATAACTTCCTTCTCTCAGCACATCCTCCCATATCCTTCTCCTTCCCTCATCTTCATCCCCTCACCCATTGCTGTTCTTCCTCCTTATTTTTTCTCTTCCTTTCTTTCCCCCGCCTCCCCTCTCCACATTTTCTCTCACATCTTAAGTTCTTTCTCATTGTGCCGTCCCTCTGTTTCCTTCCTCCTCCTCTCCTCTTTACATACACATCCTCCCTTCCTCTCCTTCTCCTCCTCCTTTAATTAACTTCTCTCTCTAACCTTGCATTCCATACTACTCTCCAAATCCTCTCTCCTCTTCATATCTCCTACCTACCACCTGATCTTCTCACAGCGGCTACCACTGATGAGTCATGTCCATATAAAACATAAAATACCTAAACAAATAGTCAAAGAACAGCTGAATTTACACTCCCTCCATTGCGGATTTTTTTGTCAAAAGTCATGACGAACTGCAATGACGTAAGCGTTGTTTATTAAGCTTCTTTCTCCAGCTATTTAGCCAAAAAGGTAAACATATACCGTAAGAAACATACGATTTTCTGTCTGATCATTTTTCTTTTCCCAAGCATAAGAGTAAGTGATAACTGTATATTTGGAAAAATCCCACATCAAAATAAGGATTTACGACTGACTACAATAATATTTCCAGATAACACTCGAGATACCCAATTTTAGATCCGCAACGTCTTGCGTCTTCCCATTTTTCTGCAGGTTTATGACTGGAGGGAATGGAGGTTCGGGGAATGAGAGAGCATTTACCTCTCCTATAATTTGTTTCTCTTCTGTGACTAAGAATTCAGCCCACGAGTATGGTGAGACGGCCTCGTCGGGAAACTGAAGCACATGAGACCCTTGGAACAGCAACAACGCATCACCCAATCACTTGTTATTTCTCATGAATTACAATTTCCTTAAATATGACATTAAGGACTCGACAATTCTGAGCCTTATTCAAAAGTGAATGGATTTTCCTCACGGAAATACATGATGGTTTCAATATTTAGGCATGAAGTTCAAGAAATACAGTTTTAAAGATAATGACATTCCTAGCTAAAGGCCTTACATGTACCGAGCATGTCTGAAAACCCCATGTAACTCCATCCTCACCCTCCCCACCGGATACTAGAAAGCAGGCGGGCTGAGAGGTGTAAGTTGTCGGAAGAGCAGGGCAGAGGGAGAGAGAGGGATGCAGAAGGGTAGGAGGGACAGGGCGGAGGGAGGCAGAAGGGTAGGAGGGCCAAGGCAGATGTCTCCATACCGGCCGCAAGTAAACAGCGACACGGAGGGCGTCACGCGAGGACAATTACCACATTCATTACCAGTGGCTCCCCCGTCCAGGCCACTTAGCCCCTACATACGTCAGTGTCGCGTTGTGGCCTTAAGGGGACACACACCCGCCAGTCCCCCTCTGATAGGCAAAAACTACTCCAATCAGACCTTAAATGCGGTACCGGAGAGAGAGGGGGTGATGGAAGAATGGGCTGAGGAAGGAAGGAAGGCAGTGTGTGGGGGAGGGGAAGATGAGAGTGAATAAGGGTAAAGGACGGCAGGGGACTGAATGAGCGTATAAGGGAGAGGAGTGAGTGGGGAAGAGGAAAAGGGAGAGGGAGGAGAGTAAAGGAGGAAGGAAAGGGAGGAGAGTGAAGGAGGGAGGAGAGTGAAGGAGGGAGGAAGGGAAGGGAGTGAAAGAGGAAGGAAGAAAGGAGGGTGAAGGAGGAAAGAAAGGGGGGTGAAGAGGGAAGGAAAAGAAGGGATAAGGAGGGAAAAAGGGATGGGTGAGGAAGAAGAGTATAAAATGGAGTGAGAAATGATGGAAGGGGAGGAAAAATGGGAGGCGGTATAGGAGGAAGGGAGGGAGGGAGAGAAGGAGATTTGTGAAGAAGGAAAGGAAAGCAGCGAAGGGGGAGGGAGGGGAGTGGTACGGTATAGTAAGGGACGGAAGATAGTTGGGTGAGGGGAAGGGGGGGAAAGGAGAGGGAAGGGAGAGTCAGAGAGGTAGGTGAGAGAGCACAGTGCAGGAGATAGGAAGGAGAAAAAAAAAAGATACAGTGGCTTAACTGGTGAATATAAAAGAAATGAAGAGAAAGCAGAAGAGAGGAAAATTATAGTGGAAATGGAAGGAATGGAGTGGTGTTTCTGAAGAAAAAGTAGTAGGAAGGAGAAAGTATGATGACAGCACAGGTTAAGTATGAATAAAATTAGTAAACACAGGAGTGATTGCAGATGAAAGTGTGATAACAACAGAGGTGAAAGAGGGTAGCCAGAAAACAGACAGGAGAGAATTATACTCCAAGAAAGGATATTGACAAAAATGGGAGACAGACAAAAATGAAGAGGGAGAGACTATAGCAAGAATCACCAGGGGGATGAAACAAGACTACAATTAATGTGAAAAAGGAGTGTGAGAAAGAGGATAAAAACCAGCTGGAAGGAAGGAACTACTTAGGCGCATGGATTAGGTAAACGGAAATTAACCTCTTAAAGCTGACGGCGTATTTTTAGTTATTTTTGCTACCATCAGACACTTTTATTTTGCTGATGATGAATCTTTAGTACTGACGAAATGAAGTCTATATCTCACTTCCTCAATTAGAAAAAAAAAAATCTAAGGTGAATGAAATCATCTGGAGACAGAAGTAAAATAATATAATGTAACTGATTGAACGGGTTAAAGGTGAGTGAGGGAAGAGAGACGATGAGGAAAAGAAAGATCGAGGGAAAGTTAGTGAAGGAGCAGAGTAACCGAGAAAAGAAATGAGAGGGAAAGAGAGGAGTATGAAGTGAGATGACAGGGAAGGAGAGGGACAGGAACAAGAGAGGGACAGGAAAGGGCGACGAGAGACAGAACAGGAAATAAGAACATATAAAAGAACGAAAGGAACATATAAGGGAGAGGGGTTAAGATGGGAATGAGACTGAAAGAAAAAGAGTGTGGGACAGAAGGGGGAAGATCAAGACAAAAAATAAAAGGAGTAAA
>JAGKTI010005972.1:23953-34953 GCA_018397915.1 Birgus latro
AATTTGAGTGAGAAATTTGCCATGTGAAGATAGAAGAGCAAATATACAGATGCATAGTGTGTGTGTGTGTGTGTGTGTGTGTGTGTGTAGAAAGAGAGAAAGAGAGAACAAAAATCTCTGGAAGCACAGCGACGGGAAGAAGGTAATAAGAGGGGTGCGAGGTAATGCTGGTAATAACTTTGATAACGAGGCAGATTATGCTGACGGCTGCTCTAATGATGGCGCGGCCTTCAGGATACGACACATGCCGCTGAGACGGTGGACAAGCAGCAAGAAATACCGTGAAAAAATATTACAGTAACATCAAAAGTGCCAGAAATAACTTAAGAATGGCTTAAGAATAATTGTTAATAATAATAATAATAATAATATTCACACTCAAACCCACTGACACAGCACTTCTTCTTAGCTAGATTAATCACTCCAAAGGTCAAAGAATATCCTCGACACTGCCCAAGGACTGGAAGAATCAGATTCATAATTTATATCCATCTCTCATCTCCTTTGTCAAGTCCTTCGTTCTCTCTAAAAAGTTTTCTCCCCCCCCCCCCCCCCCCTCCTCCCCCCTTTGACTTAACCCCACCCCCCCCCCCCCGCCACAAAAAAATAAAAATAAAAATAGCGAGAACGTATGAAAGATGAGCTTAAAACTGTTAGCACACTTCGATGCTCCGCGACAATCACCCTAGAATGTTAAGTCGACCTTTTTCTCACCCTAAGAGTCTCGTCCGAGCTTTAAGGAAAAAAAAAAAAAAAATTGCAGCCCTCTCAGTTCCCTCCTCCCTTTACAAGACTCGCCCATTACGGTAGTCGGGCAAAAAACTGAAAAAATAACAAAAATGGGGCTGACCCGTATCTCCTTTCTTCGTCCTCTACCTCTGTTATTTTTTTTTTTTTAATACTCTTACCTGCAGCTCTTTCTTATACCTGTCTATTAGCCTCTTCACTGCGATCACGTAATATTTTGTTATTTTTGCCACCTCCAAATGATAATTAACTTGGAAAGAAGCTACGGTAGTGATGTTAATAAAGGCTAAATCTAACTCCTCCGGTTAAGTCAATCCCAAGCTGAGAAAACTACTAAGATGCAAAGAGACTATAAAGACGTCAGTGAATTTACGGGTATTAATGCTGATTTTTCTTTAATAACGCTGTACTCCTTCCTTTTCCATTTTCCATTTATTCTGTCTAGGCCTTGGAGTGAGAGCGCAGAATTCTGTAGCTCCAGGCGACAAGTACAACAAATTTCACGGTTAACTCAGCTGACAGTTTTCTTACATGTTTGTGTTCCTGTTTCTGTTTCTGATTCCCACTCACCTAAAGCTGTGTCTCACCCCGCCTTTCCATTCCAAGCAACACATTTCCGCTTACCATTTCAATCGCTAAATTTCCCTCTTAGTACCACCAAACTATTTTATTCAGTGTAGGACAGACTTCTCGAACTGTGAAGATTATGTGTAGTTTTCTATGCCCAGTTCACTTCAAAAGATCAACAAAAGTAATCAGTAAGTAGGAAACAAAAATCACAGCAATAAGAGTTTAATCACCACGCCCTGTCTCGCACTTTTAATTCTACAATCTTCTGCTCTTTGTACTCTCTTCGTCCCAAGCTGACCTCTTCTGCTCTCTTAACCTCAAGGAACGAGGATGCCATTACCCTTTCCTTCATACCCATTCTGCCCCGAGTACGTCACTGATATTTCATTCTTTCTGCTGTCAAACGATTTCACTCAGGACAAGGATATATTAGTGGAAACATTAATGATGGTCTAATCTAATCTCTCGAGTTTAAAAAGTTCCTCCTAGACAGAATAATGCTGTGAGGAGATAAGAGGAATGGAATACTGAATAAGTCACCTGACCGAAAAGAACAAATCCGTCTCTAATTTCAACGTCCTCTTGATTTTTCGTACAAGCTTATCTTCTCAGCCTCCGTCTCTCCTCATTTCAAGTGACATTTATCCTCTTCTTTCAGTCCCAAGCAAATAATCTTCCTTTCAGTATTAGACAACGCATTTTCCTTCCACTTTATTTCTTATGGAATGCACTGGCTTTCTAGTGACAGTTTATAATTCATGTGTATTCTTCTCCTCTTTCTATTCCAGCAAAAAGAACACCAAATACCTCAACTTCTTTCCGTCTGAAGTCATAAAAAAAAAAAAAAAATCCTAAATCTCCATGCCCTGTTCGCCCTCTCGCACAAGCCCATCTCTGGTTCTCTACCCCCCCCCTTCTTATTTTTTTTCTATCTTAGTCTCCCTCCCCCCCCCCCCCCCTGCAGATGGGATAAATGTGGCAATCATCATCATCGTCATCACCTTATTTCCCACTAACAATATTTCTACAATTTTCATCCCAAGCTCGTGTATCATCATCATCACCACCACCACCACCATCGTAATCGTCGTAACTACTCCTCCATTTGCAGTGCTTTCTTTTTTGCAATAATTATCTTTGAAATCTTCGCCTCCTCCCCTTATTTTCATCCTGGGCATGTATATCATCATCATCATTATCACCATCATCATCAACTTCACCACAACACTATTTTCCACCAATAAACTTTCCTCCGGCCTCAGTTCCTTCTTGGTAATTCTCGGTCTCCACCTCTTCCCCACGAGCATCATCATCATCATCATCATAACCAAACTTTCCACTAACAACTCTCTTCCCACCTCAATGGCTTCTCAGTCTTCTCACACTTGATTATTTTCGCAATCTCCGCCTCTTCCCCTATTTTCACGCCACGCACGTATGAGGGAGGCTGTCTTCCCACGAGGAGGGTGTTAAGAGAGCAACATTCAGATTCACATGGGGGACGGTGGCAGTGAGTCATGTGCGCTTACTCATCCACCTTCCACCTCACGCACAACCTTCCCTCTCATCACCAATGCACTCTTCCTTTCACCTCAACTGGGATCTATTTCTTCCTCTCTCTAATACGTCCTTAATCACTTTCTGGTTACCTCTCTCTCTCTCTCTCTCTCTCTCTCTCTCTCTCTCTCTCTCTCTCTCTCTCTCTCTCTCTCCCCACACACAGCTATGCATTATTTCACCTCACTCACAATCTCCTCTTTCACAATCACGTGCTCTCATAAAGCTTACTTCACACCCTTACATTCACTCTTCCTTTCATTTTCCACAAGACTTCACTTCCCACAGTCATGCTTACAACAACATTCATATTTCACACACAATCCTACAAATACTGTATAATCCCCCTTTCAGGCAAATCAAATTACATCCTCTCACATGCGCTCTTCCTTTCAGCACCATCACAGTTAAATACTTTCCTAGTCTTAATGCTTTAGCCAAATTGGGTATTAACTTAATAATCCCCTGTCAGAATGTTCATCCAGATACTTTGCGGTCTTCTTGCAGCGGCGGGGGTCTCTGAGCTGATAAAATCGTCCTACCTAAGGCGATGTAAAATATGACGTTTGTATATCGGCGCAATACTCTTTCAACATATGCTTAAAAATCCATTCACATATCTACTTCCTTTCACGTAAGCATTACTTCCTTCACATATGCACCCATTTCTTTACACACACACACACACACTGCCATACTTCCCCTCCTACTGCAAGGAACTTTTATAATACCCTATACAGTTCCTCTTTTATTAATCTCAATTCCTCTCTTACACTCGCAGTCTCTTGCGACACAAACATTAATCATCCTCGCACATACACTCAACTCACACACAAGCTTTCCTCTCACGTACTCATTTCTTTATTTTTTCCTCTAAATTCACTAACTTACCACTCATATCAGCACTCGTAAAAAAAAAAAAAACGCCATCTGACATACACTCTGTCAATTTACTGTACTCCTAATGCACACTGTTTCAAATTCACATCACCCTCTACACATCCTCACACATGTGCAGTCTTCCTTTCAATACACTCATCTTCTTATCTCCTGATTCATGTTCTCAAGATAGGAATTACCCATCCTCTCACATGCACTCCTTTCAGTTGATTCAGATGTGCACTCTGGTCCAGCTAATGCATAACCCCTTTTCTCAACTATTGTTCCTGCAAACTCTTCAACCATCTCTTTTTCCAGACATCTCCTCCCTCCCACAATCACGCAGCATTTCAGTTCACTCAGATACGCACTCAGTTCCAGCTACTGCACAGTCTCTTCTCTTAAGTACTCTTCAACCATTTCTCATGTTTGCTCTCTCTTCCAGGACACGCATAACCTACTCTAGCATATGCACACTTTTTTTTTTTTAGTTCGGTTAAACACACACTTCTCACCTAAATGGCAATCTTTCCAAAGACTCAGGCATTCATTCTTCTTTCAGTCTCTTTAGTCTTCTTACATACGTATTCTCTTTCAAAACAACCATAAACTACCTTCTAACATTATATCTTCCTTTGAAATTACTTAAAATATACTCTATTTCACCTAATGGTCTCTCTCTCTCTCTCTCTCTCTCTCTCTCTCTCTCTCTCTCTCTCTCTCTCTCTCTCTCTCTCTCTCTCTCTCTCTCTCTCCCTCTAACACCAACATAATATACACTTACATACTGTTCATCCCTACTCTTAAATATACAGGGCTTACTCAAATATTCACTGCTTCACTTAATGGACAACAATTCTGACTCATTCTCCCTTCCCTGTCTGTCACAATGTGTCATCAATGCTAGTGTCATCAATGCTATCTTACACCGTCAGTATAACCTACTCTCTTCATAAACTTACTCTTTCAGATCACCCGAAATATACAGTGTTTCAGCCAAAGGACAACTTATCTGATTCAAGGACTCCTCTCAAACTTTCGCAAATCTGCACTCTCTTCCAAGAAATGGGATACTTAAAGGATTAAATCACCTTTAATTCACTTCCAACATACACCACGTTTCATCCAAAGAATGCCTCACATTTCCTTCAGTATTCAAAATTTTCTCATACCTGCGTTCTCAAGATACGCATAACCCATTCTCCCACATACGCACTATTCAGTCCCATCACAGCTTCACCTCTCACACAAGTCCTCGAGTTTTCAGCTCACGTACAACCTTCTCTTTTTACATACCCACCACAACCCATTCCAGTACACCCATCCATTTCTCACCCTCACTCATTTTCCCTCCACCAACAGCTTCTCAATTCTTTCGCACCATGCCAGTCTGATTCGTCCTTCAAGTCCAACACACCTTCGGAAAATTACGCCCCGTCTCCACATCCGCGGCTCTTAATCTCTGGGTATCCGCTCAGTCTGATGACGATTTTCTTTCTTTTTTAATTCTTGTTACCATCTGACACCTTCATTTAAAGAGAGCTTTGGTAGCGGAGGGATTTGAAACATATTCCAGAGGCCCTTTTGTTACGAGGAGTCTTCCCTGGCGTCATTATCCTGAAAGGGTTAATGCTTAAAAAACGGAATAGCCCTGGGAATGTCACTTTATACAACTCTTGTAGAACAGGATCTCTGCATTTCAAATTTTTATCATCTTTTGTCAGAAATTTGCAGTTCATCGTCAGCTTCTTCCCTCTCGAAATTCGTACCTAAAACTACAGGAAAGAAAAAGTATTTGACCAGCTACAACAGTCATTTATCTCCATGTTTTCAAATCATCTCCAGATAATTGCAGCGCCCTTCTTCGCGACTCCGGCTGCCATTCTCGCTCAATTCGTCCCTAAACCTACCCCTAAGAAGGAGCTTTAAATACTGTGTGGCTCAAAGTACAGATGCGCCATGATCCCGGTGAAGTTAAGCGTCTGTGGGTTGGGTTAATTAGGTGTGTGAGTGACTGGTACCTTATTTGCAGTGACGACCTGTTACTTCGGACCGAAGCAACAAATGACACAAGCTCTCCTTAATTGGCGTTATCTGCCGTGGACACGAGGAGAGTTGATAAAAAACGAAAAAAGTATTAAATGTAGCTTTACCTCGTTCCTTAGAAAACAGAAAAAAAGTGAAAACAGGTTAAACTCTTAAAAGAACCAGATACAAACCTCCCTTGCAAACACACACTGACACATCTTCTCTATCTTGATGAATTCCACTTCAGACCCTTCACTCCATCTGGACTTTCTTTCTTCACCCTCCCCTACCCGACTCACCCCTCATCCTGTTCTGCACCTTTCTCCCTTCCCAGTCTTCTTCCCCCTTCTTCTCCCCCTCCCACTCTTCTGCTCAATGATCCCCTCCAATCACTCTCTTCTTTGCGCGTTTCCCCTACACACACTCTTCTTCCCATTCTCTCTCTATTCCCTTTCGCCACCTTTCCCATTCTCCCACTTTCTTCACTCTTCACCTCACATTCTCTTTCCTCAACCCTACACCTTTCCCATCTTTATCATCCAACTCTCTCCTTCCCCTCTTATCCTCTTTTCCCTTCTTCTGCACCCTTCTCTATCCTCCCCTGCCTTCTTCCTTCTCCCCTCGTCTCTCTTTCCCCTAATCCCTCCTTTCTTCACCCTACCCTTCCTACTCACCGCCCCCTGACAACCACTTCCTTCTTGTCGTCCTTTTTCCATTATGCCGTAGGGGGTAATGGGGATGTATTAATTACGATCTTAACTCCTACGCACCCGGGACATATTCTTATATTTTGTCCTTGCTACCAACCAACGATTATACTGAATTTAGAGGGGGATCCTGAGTGGCTAAGGGGTCAGTGAACGCTATATCTTGCTCCTCCAACTCGAAAGGTCATCCGAAAAATAAAATCGCCCGGTGGCAGCGATGAACTCTCTCCCTCTCCCTCAACATCCTCCATTTCCTTTTCTCTTTTTCTCATCTCTCTTCCTCCTCCCCAACATCACACTGCCTTCTCCCTCACATCTCCAGCATTCCTTCTAGCGCTCTGCCGTCTTCTCATCCATCAGTGTCGAGAGGGTAATGGAAAAAATGACAAGTCCTCTGAAAGTGGTGTAGGGTGGCTGTCGCATATTAATGTGTGTGTGTGTGTGTGTGTGTGTGTGTGTGTGTGTGTGTGTGTGTGTGTGTGTGTGTGAAGGAGAAGGATCCGGGATGATACACACAAAGAGCCTCCCTCATACACACAAGCACCCTGGCAGTTACACAAGCACATACACCCTTTCCCTTCACTCGCCTGTGTTTATTCTCTGGGCAGCTGCAACGAGAGAAAAATTGATGAGCTATATTCCTTTTTTTTCTTATTAATTTGTTTCGTGCTTGGTTTGTGTCTGTCCTATAGTATGGTATGAATGTCAACTGTGAGGTAATTAATATTCTCTCTCTCTCTCTAACACACACACACACACACACACACACATACACACACACACACTCAAAGGCACGTCTCATCACGACTAGAAAAACATGCCAACGTCAATCTGAAGATTTTAAGTGGCACTTGACGTGGGGAGTGACAGCCAGCGAGCAAGCGATCCTAAAACATTTACGCTTCACGTGCTGGGAGGAGGGAGGTGAAGGTGACTGGGAGGGGAATGTGAGGGGGAGGGGGGAGGCTTGTCAAAGGGGAGCAGGACTGGGGGGATGGCAGGGTGAGGGGGGAGGTTTGTCAAAGGGGAGTGGGGGTGGGGGGATGAGAGGGGAAGGGAGCTATGTTAGGTCTGGAGGGAGCAGGGTGTCGGGGGTTGGAGTAACGGGTTGTCAAGAATACGGTTAGGAAGTTGTTGCTGATCAACCCCAGTCTGTCTGCCCGAGCAGACTCATCAACCGCAGGCAAGCAACCACCCCTGCAGGACCATCTCATGCAGTGAAACAATGTTCCCTTACGGGTGACAGCTGAAAGTGTGGCAGTTTGGATCCCGGCTGAACGCCGCATTTGCCTCTCTCCACCCAGTTAGCAGGGGCACCATAGCAGGCTCCACTTCATCCCCTAATCCGGTTATACGGTTATCACTCAGTGAGGTAAATAATTTCCTAGGTTACATGAAACCATTATGCTTGTCACTCAGTGTAGAGCCACCTGAAGCGGAAAGAAGAGTAATAAAAAGTGACAGGATGGAAAGAGAGAAGTAGAAAGAAAAGAGGGCACACACAAAAATAAAATGAGAAATGGGAAGGAAGAAGCAGACAGCACTACATCATGTTAATGGATGACGGTCGCCACCACCTACCACTTATGGATAGGGTAAAGGGCTGTAATAAGTGTGCGTAGGGGAGGGGTGTTTGGGATGAGGATAGAAGAACTTCAGGGTGTCAGGAGTGGGGGGTGAGGGGGTGTCAGGAGTGGGGGGTGAGGGGGTGTCAGGAGTGGGGGTGAGGGGGTGTCAGAAGCGGGGGCGTGGGGTATTAGAGGCGGGGGTTGGGGAGTCAAGGGTGCGAACAGGGGGTCAGGGTTGAGAGAGGAGACTATCGGGGATGGGGGTGGGGAATATCAGTGGTTTCTGGGGAGAGGGGAGGGGGAGTGTCAAGAGTGAGCGTGCACCGAGACCCTCAGCAAAATAATTATCAAAGAATGTTGGGAGCGCGAGTGCCTTCAGGGGGTCGAGTTTGGAGTAATGTCGCTCATAAACCCCAGCATAAGCTTCCCCTAATTACACCCTCTTAGGCCAAATGACATCGCTCAGGTACCTAGAATGCCCATGCCTCCACTCTACTTGCAACCTGACTTCGGTCGTGCAATTGCAAATCTCTGATTGCCTACTCTCTCGTGCAATCTAAAGTTCTCAACCTTTCATTTGTTCAGACATAAAGGCCTCATCGTGTTAGGAACTGTTTCTAATTTCGGCCGCCTGCCCTCCTCCCAGGAACAACAGCTCCTACTTCCTCTATGATCTGGCAGCCTTGTTTCTAGGCTTCTTTTGTTGTCTGCTTGCCAACATTCAGTTTCAGTATTTCCGTTGCAATTTAAGTAATACTCCGTGATATTTTTTTTTACACTTACAATTACTATTGCACCTTTGCCCACTTGCTATTACAACAAATAATTATGAACCTATGGATGAAAATACTGATTACACAGCAGCACAAATTTCTCTCCTTAGCATCTAGATGATTATCACAAAAATTTTACCTATAGCCAAAACTTTCTTACCTACACACAGTTCCACATTTCAGTAATAAAATACTTCTTACCACAACACACCAATCCCAAACCAAACACCTAATTTCAACCACACACCACCTTTCTGTAACTACCCACCAACCCGTAACTTCACACATACCACAACCAAACACCTAACCAAAGCCACTCCAGTTTTCAGGCACACCCGTCCACAATCACACAGTTATCCACAACCTCGGAGCTCCTAACCTCAACCACACATACAAGTACCACAAGCAAGCACGTGATCAGAACAACAACTACTACACACCAACCCACAATCGGGCGCACACAAGCCAACAACTAAGCACCTCACCAGAACTACTCTTACACATCTACACTTACCTACATACAAACACATACAACAGCCAGACATCTAACCAGAACCACTCCTACCCACAACCACACACCTCCAGCCTCAGCTCCAGCTCCATACCTCGTTGCTCTACCTGCCTAAGAGCCTTCAGCCAACCATGACCGTGCAAGGTGGTTGTTATTGTGAGGGGATTATGGGACACTGGCTTGGGGGAATGACATGCGAGGGTGAGGGAGGGGCAGCGGCGGAGGAGTGATGTGAGGGGTGAGTGGCATGCAAAGGGGGAATGACACACTGAGGGGATTGCTGTGAAAATGAGCAGCATGTAAGTGGGTGGTAATTTAGAAGTGTGTAGTGCGAAGGTGAGCGGCATGCAGAAGAGACTACGACAGACTGAATCAGAGAATGCTGTGATTGGTGTGAAAGTGAGTGACATAGTGAGGTAAGTGATGTGAAAGTGTTATGCCAGGAGGGAATGGCAGGTTAAGGTGAGTGGTGTGAAACTTCGTGTTATTCTGAGATGATTGTTGTGCAAGTGATATGAAAATGGCCATCATGTTCAAGTGAGTGACGTGAAAATAAGCAAAACGTTGGGGTGAGTGGTGTCAAAGTGCCGAGCGAGGAAGGATGGAACAGAAATACAGAAATCGGGCATCAATATTCAAGTGGGTGGTCTGCAAGGGAAGGGAGTGGCAAGGGTAGGTAGCAACAGTGGACTATTAAATACGGATGTGGTGTGACACGCTGATGTAAGAATGAGAGACAGGATCGGGAAGAAGTCAATGAATGATAACGCAAAGACACCAAGCAAAAGATGGCCAAAAAGAATGAGGTAAACACAGAGCACCAAGAACAGAAAAACAAAAATTAAACTGACAGGTGAAAAAAGGGATGGGGAGATAAGGGTGTGGCAGACTGACATAAAGAAAAGGGAAGTGAACGATAGCACAAAAAAACAGCGAAATGGACAAAACCCAGTGACGTAGACATACAGATAGGAGAAAAGAATTGGCAGAAACAGTTGACCGATGAAAAAATACCGGCGGAACCTGAGGCAAACAGACAGAGCCAATAACAGCAAGTGAAAATGAATCAGATATACAGAACAATGAGGAATAGACAAGAATGAAATAAAGTGGCGAACACAGGAAGAGACTGGGAAAATAAATCAAACCGGATGATGGGGCTACCGGGTGATAGCTGGCGACAGAGAATGATACAGACAGATAAAGAAAGTAAGGAACAGAAAAGGCTGAAAAAATCTGGTTATCAGAAAGAGACTGATACAAGTGATAACAGTGGATGGAAAGGCAGACAGAAAGAAGGATGACAAGAAAGACGATGGACAGTGAGGGCAAGGAAATATACGCAAGGAAGAAGGTGGCTGAAGGAATATTACAAGGAATGGACGACGAGGAAGACAATTAGGGCAAAACTAGGTAAGAATAAAAAAAAATAAAAAGATCAAATAAAAAGCATGGGAATTGACGAAGTAGACAATGAGAAGAGGAAAAGACTGACAGAATAATGAAGGGAAATCAAGAATGAAGCAGAATTTCAGCAGAGACTGGGTTACACAAACAGGGCAAAGTAGTCCAAAGATGGGCTAGACACACACACACACACACACACACACACACAGAAAATGAGTTCGAGAAGTTGAATGACAAAGGTATATAAAAAAAA
>JAGKTI010005973.1:0-23043 GCA_018397915.1 Birgus latro
TGTATATATACACTTAAGGAGCGCATAATTCGTGTTCAACAATTTGTCTCAAGGTCGAAAATTTGTCCGTGCCCAGTGACCATTACATTCGATTGATTGATCTCATAATCAAATTATATTATTCTGGCATGATCCTTAATACTTCTACAAATTTTGGTTCAGATCATAGCACAACTGTTTGAGTTAACTTGCCTTGTGTCCTTTACTTTTGACCTTTTCCCGTGACTTTAACCTTTGGCTGCTTGTTCTCCATGTCAGGTACCTTTTCCTGCTTTACACTGAACCCTTCCACAAAGCTTGATGTAAACTGGATGAAAACTGCTTAAGTGGACATTGGCATGTGACCTTTAACCCTTCACATCCCGACCGATTTCCAACTTCCAGTCCCGAGCATTTTTGGATTTGTTTTTTTTTTGGGGGGGGGGCTCAAACCTTCGCTTTTGGTGAGAAACATCGAAAATTCATAGAGAAATCGCCCTCCGGAGGCTATAAATGGTGCTACAGGTGATGAGTCAGCCTTACGTTTTCCCTCTTTCTTAGGGTACCTAGCTAAAGAAAACGAACTATGGAAGGGTTAACTAATTCAAGCTACTTTAAATTATGTATTTATTTATGTATTTGGTACGAATTTATGTGTAGTATGACACACATTTATATAGGCAATAGAAGCATTGTTCAGTCACCAAACACATCCACATATGGCACCTTTCTTTATGACATTACCACCTCGTCACTTCTGTTTGTTTCTTGCTCTAGCTTCTTTATTTCTTTGTCCTCCAACTCAGGAATCACTTTCACCGTGAATTTCGTCATTGGAGAGACCATGGGGCAACATACCTTTACTGGCCAGGTTACTGCTAACAGGTGAATTGCCCAAGTTTGGGGGGAGGGGGAGAGGGGGGGTTAGGTGGGGCCAGGCAATATCCCTGCTTGATAGCAGGTAGAGGAAGGTCTCCCACATATACCTACCAAAAATCACCCACGAAACTTGAAAATTGTGCAAATTATGACCCTTATAATTGTGCGACGTACCCATACGTTGATGGGTGTAGCTGTGACAAAATGTTGCGACGTACCCATACGTCAATGGGATTCCTCGGGTTAACTTCTGAGCTATTGTTCTAAAGAATAGTGTGTCATCCTTTTAGCTGATCCTTAACCCTACTATCAAGTGGGTCTTGATGCACTCAGAACTCGATACAGGTGAATAGTTTACCAAGGCATCCATGTTGACCTTTAATACTGCCCCAGTAAGCCATGCTCACTGGAGGATATGTAGTAGATATTATTACTTATACTGGGCTGGACTTACTGCTTCGTCCTGTAACGACCTATCCAGATCACAGATGCCTTTGGATAGGCTACTCAGATAATAAGGGCAAAAGTGACCAGTCATACTTCCTTGAGCTGCATTATATGACCAACAGGTGGTGCCAGGCACAACAAACCTTGCCCAACAGCAGTTATTTTATTGCTGTGAAGTACTAACTCATTCCTGCTATTTAGCGTCAGTGCACGAATGGCGCAAACGTTTCCAAGTTACGCCCTCTGAAAATCCTTGATCTTGAAAATCACCTTTCAAAGTCACCCAAGGGCAACGGTTATGCTACCAAATGAAAGCCCATATGAGACCTCCTATATCTTAGTAATATCTCTATCTTCAACGGGTTCCGAGTTATAGCCTCCTGACTACCCGTGACCTTGAGTTTGACCTTTCAAGGTCATTCGGCATCAAAGATCTTCGTGCCAAATGAAAGCCCATACTACGAGTTCCTGTATGTTCATAACAGTAAATATCTCTGTCTTTAATCGTTTTCATGTTATAGCCCTCTGAAAATCGGTGACCTTAATTTTGACCTTTCAGGGTCTCTCGATTACATCCAAAAGTTAATCACTTTCATTTGGGACAAGTGCTCACATATCGTGAAAGTTTCATGTACTTTCACTCAGCTGTTTTTCCGTAATGTTGTTAACAAACAAACAAACAAACTCGACCAAAAATAATACCTTGCTAGACTCCGTCTGGGTGAGGTAACAAACCCCCACCATCCTTGGGAATAAAACTCCTGTGAACCACGTCTACTTGGTGTGCTGTGACCCGTCAGACTGCAAGATGTCTTTCAGTTTGCTATCAGATTATCATTCAATTTATTTAATGGCTTTCTGGTAGCAGGAGACAATAATATTTGCCTTATCACTCAGCACAGAGCTACTTAAAAATATCAGTACCTTGAGTAAGTGGATGGTGGATGCTCTCATTTACAACTACATTAAAAAAATAAAAATCTAACTGTACAAGCCAATACTACTATCCATCACCCCCTCCTTAACAACAACAACTGGAATAATTATCTCCAAACACTTGACCACAAAACAAACACCAGCAAACTCTAAAAAACACTAAACAGCATCACACTCTTCAACAGCAAACTACACAATCATACGCTGCCATCATAACAGGCACCACACCTTCAAACAAACAACAAGCAAACACTTTCATCAATCACTTTCCACATGTCAGCCATCTAAACCCCCATCGCGACGACCGACGTACCATCTGACGTAAGAGACAGTTCTCCATAGTTCCAGACTACGCACCTTTCACTTACAACCAGATGAAACACATCATTAGCAGCCTTAAGCACTCATCTGCCTGTGGACCAGAAAACATAAGCAACATTCACCTTAAACACCTTGGACCACAAGGCATAAAAGCACTCACCAACTTATCAAACTACAGCTGCTCACACAACATAATGCCCAAAATCTGGAAGCATGACATTATCATCACTGTCCCTAAACCCAACAAAGACCCCACGTTACCTTCCTCACACAACCCCATCACACTCCTCTGCACCCTCTCTAAAGTCACTGAACGACTGGTACTACAACTAGTTACACCTTACACACCCCTAGCCCCATCACAACATGGCTTTAGGCCACTACACTCCACAAACACTCTTCTTACACACCTAACACAGAGAGTTTTTGATGGTATGAATTCAGCTATGCCACTACATAGAACACTCCGAGTCACACTAGACATTAGCAATGCTCTTGATGCCATCCCTCACCACAACCTCACAAACAAAATATTCACAACAAACATGCACAATAACACAAAAAGATGGCTGGCAAACTATTTAGCAGGCAGATTTTTTTTTTCTTTTTATGTGTCCGACTCTGGGCATAGGCTTCACAGCCTGCTATCAAGGCCGAGCAGTCCTCCTACATACCATACACCTCTGCATGTCACCACTTCGGCGCTAACACCCACCGTCCATATTGAATACATGTTTGGGCTGTCTCATACAGGACTGGTGTATTAGAATTAGCGGGGGTAATTTTACGACATGTTGGCGGGTCTTCTGGTAGATCAGTAAAGCTTAATTTAACGAAATTCAAATCCTCAAACTGTTCCCCGTCCCAGCGAGGATTTGAACCTGGGTCTGTTAGGACTGCAAGCCAACTCTCTACCAATCGAGCCACCGCCTCCCCCCATACACATGTAGCATTTGCCAGTCAGTCTTCAAGCATCAGAAACTTCACAAATGGCATCCCCCAAGGATCTGTTTTGTCCCCTACACTCTTTAACTCTTTAACCTATACATGCACGACATAGCCACACCCCACACACTACAGATATACATAGCTTCCTATGCAGATGACGTAACACTTGCATGTACACACCAATATGCAAACACAGCTGCACACATCCTCCAACCTTACCTTAACACACTACGCGAATGGTTCACCACAAACAGGCTCAAAATAGTCCCAGCCAAATCTACAGTGACCCTTCTTACAAACTGTCCAGCAGAACAGTCACATTCCACACCTCACCATTAACAACATTATCTTACCACACACAAACACACCCAAAACCCTTGGTGTAACATACAATACATCAGTGTTATTTAAACAACACATCACAAACTTTAAAAATAGAATAACACCAAGACTCAATGCCTTGAGGTCACTTGCCCATATAACATTTGGACGCAACATAGAAACCACCACAACAGTATACAAACAATATATACGTTCAGTGATGAATTTTGCAAGCCCTGCTTGGGCTCTTAACCCCACTAAAACACACTACAACACTCTACTGACCATACAGAACAAGGCTCTAAAAATAATCACAGGCTGGACAGCTACTACGCCAACAGACCACCTACATCAAGAAACCAAAGTCCTCAAAGTCAAGGATCACCTAGACATGAGAGGCACCCAAATTCTCACTGCAGCCTCCACAAACCCACAACATCCACTACGCTACATGGCAGCACATTCACACACACCAAGGAACATCAAAACAACACCCAGCACACGATGTCATACACATATACTGTCATCTCTCCCCCATTGCCCACCTCAGACCAGCTTCCAGAAGCATATCCATACTCAAATCACTCACCACTCCATTCAGTCACTTAAAGACAACACACAGCTACATGCACGGCCTCCTGATATCCACCCTTCTGAATTCTATCTCCTTCGTGAGGACAGGGTCCACCTGGCCAGGCTGAGATGTGGGGCATCATCCAGCCCTCTTAAGTTACCAGAAGAGGCTGGATGACTCCGTCGCTGATGCCTGTCCAAAATGTAACACAACACCCCATACTATTAAGCACATTATGGAAGACTGCATTGCACACACTCACCTACGCCAACAACACAACATACACTCCTTGAGAGCTCTGTGGGAAAGCCCGGTCTCGACCGTGGCATATCTTAGGGACTCGGGGCTGCTAGGGAACAACTACTACTACAACTACAACTACAACAACAACAATAATAATAATAAAATACCAAATTACAAAGTTGCAACCTCAGCAGCCTCTAAAAAACATAGTAAACATTACTGAAACATTCTTACTACATGTAACTGCAAAATCGCTAAGAATAGCAGAAACACTCAGTGGAATGCACAAAATATGCTAAAACTGTATGCAGCACTGCATGTTACAAGGATAAAAGCTTCAGCAAAAAGAAAAAAAAAAGGTATTCTTCCCAGAAGGCAAAGAAATATAACGATCTGTCGAAGACTTAAAAAAAAAATATATACTGTATATGTATTTAACTGAGAATCACTGTATCAATATGTAAACAAAACACCGGTCAGTCGGTAGAGAGGCGGCTTGCAGTCCTACGGACCCAGGTTCAAATCCCGGCTGGGGCAGGGAACAGTTTAAGGATTTGAATTTCATTAAAAGCAAGCTTTACTGATCTACCAGAAGACCCCCGACATGTCGTAAAAATACCCCCGCTAATACCAATACACCAGTCCTGTATGAGACAGCCCTAGCATGTATTCAATATGGACGGTGGGTGTTAGCGCCGAAGTGGTGACATGTAGAGGTGTATGGTATGAAGGAGGACTGCTGGGCCTTGATAGCAGGCTGTAAAGCCTATCTATGTAAAGACCCAGAGTCGGTCACGTAAAAAAAAAAAAGTATTGACTAACCGTAACGAAGACAGCAGCTTCAGCAGGGACCTGTGAGGGTGAGGGGATGCAGCAACCAGCATGTCCCCCATCACCTCCAGCCAACACACAACCCAATCTGCTGGAGAAGAAAGGACAATTGAAATAGTAGGGGTTATGATGAGGATAGTAATTATAATGATAGTAAATAATAATAATAATAATAATGATAATAATAACAATAATAATGATAGTAAATAATAATAATAATAATAATAATAATAATAATAATAATAATAATAACAACAATAATAATAATCTATAATAAAATAATGCGATTTCTGAATGTTTGTTTGTTTGTTACCGTAACAGCAAAGATGATACAACGTTGTGCAATTTTTGTTAGAGCAAGGTACCGTTAGAATGCTCTAACTTGAAAAATAAAACAATTTCCAGCCCAATCGGGCCACCGGTTCCCGAGTAATGACTCATTTTTTGCCTTTTGCTTCAAATTTAGGTACTTAGGTGGTAGGTATGGGTGCTTATCATCCACTCACTTGATGTACCGCTGTCTATTTCTTCCTTCATGTCTATCACTGGCCAGCTAAATGTTGCCATTATTGTTAGTTGCATTATCTTTCTTGCATTCTTTCTTTGCTGTTTAACCCACCGAGTCCCATCGACGTATGGGTACGTCGCGATGTTTTGTCACAGTTACACCCATCGATGTATGGGTACGTCGTGCAATTGCAAGGGTCATAATCTGCACAATTTTCAAGTTTCATGGGTGATTTTTGGTAGGCGTATGTGGGAGACCTTCCTCTACCTGCTGTCAAGCGGGGATGCTGCCTGGCCCCACCTAACCCCCCTCCCCCCTCCCCCCCACACTGGGCAAATCACCTGTTAGCAGTAAGCTGGCCAGTAAAGGTATGTTGCCCCACGGTCTCTCCAATGACGAACTTCACAGTGAAAGTGATTCCTGAGGTGGAGGACAAAGAAATAAAGAAGCTAGAGCAAGAAACACACAGAAGTGATGAGGTGGTAATTTCATAAAGGAAGGTGCCATATGTGAATGTGTTTGGTGACTGAACAATGCTTCTATTGCCTATATAAATGTGTTAAAACCAATATAGTCTGTTACTACAGATAAATTTGTACCAAATACATAAATAAATACGTAATTGAAAGTGGCTTGAATTAATTAACCCTTCCATAGTTCGTTTTCTTTAGCCAGATACCCTGAAAAAGAAGGAACGCGTATGGTTGCATGACACCTGTATCAACAGTTTTAAGCATAGGATCGCGATTTCTTTATGAATGTTCGATGTTTCTCACCAAAAGCCACTAAAAATTTTTTCAAAAAATGCTCAGGAGTTTGTCGTATGGTAGGTTGGAAATCGGTTGGGACGTGACGGGATAACTGTAGTAGGCACTTCTACCCTTCAGAATTCACTTATTCCGACTAAACTGGGACACAACGACCAGCCAGTTACCTAGCTGGGTTCGCAAAGTTTTGGTTGCTGTGTAACCACTCGTTGTCTAACAATGGCCGAAAACTCACTTTTTTCGTACTTTTCGCATTTTGAGCTGTTGACAAGGGTATGTCATATTAAGGTGGCGAGGAGTGCAACACCTCTTCGTCGTGAGTGTTGAGGTTGTGCTGACTCCTGTACAGCATGAGGCAACACGTCACGGCTGTCAGCCACCTGCTGTGGCAGAGTTGGCCACACAGCATTGCTGATACTTCAGACTCAAGAGTGCCACTGAGAACAGCATGTAGGATCTTCCAGGCTACAGAGCTACCTGCGCTCATCTTCCCTGCCACATCATTGGGAATCTCCACCAAAGGCTTAAGCAACTGCATGAGCTCGAATTCCTTTTTCCACTCCATGGAGTTCATTCCCGCCAGCATCTTGCCCTTGATGGGGTAGGACCATCCAATTGTGCAACGAGATGCCGCCATGGAAGCTCGTTGATATGCAGACAGCAGAACACCCTGAACAGCCGGCAAACAATCAGCCTCTCAACATGGTGGGGCATGCCTCCTTTGTGGCCGGACATTTCAGCAGTAGTATCGCTGCTGATCATCTCAGTGGATGTATCGAGCCCTCTGTCCCTCATCCAGTCATAGAGGCCAGTGGTGGCTTGCTTTGCTGGTTTTGCCATCCTGCACATTGGTACTGGGATGCAGTGTGTGGCATAGCTCCCCTTAGGTTCTTCTGTGACCGTCAAATGATGCTCTTTTACCACTCTCTTGCAAAACTTCTTGGTCTCCTCGTCTTGCTCCAGCACAAGCGTATTTTCTCGTCTTCCATCCACAAACAGTCCTTTGACATCACTTCCAGCTAACTGATGTTTGGCCTCATGTATTTTTTTTTTTAATGCAAGGAAGAAGGAACCAAAGGCCACAGGCCTGCATACTGTTCCTTCCAAGAAAAAGCAAAAACAATACAAAAGAGAGCCAAATTCAAGATCCGTTCATTTCGAGATACCTGGACACACTGCGTTTGAAAGACTGGAGATCATAGAAAGTAGGAAATACAGAGGAAGACAGTTCCAGAGTTAACCAGTTGCATAAATGAAGGACTGGGAGTAACGGTTAATTCTTGCATTAGAGAGCTGGACAGAAAAGGGATGAGAGTTTGCTACTAGACGGGTACTATGTGCCCGTCGTAGAGGTGGAGGGATGCAAGCAGGCAGTTCAGAGGAACAGTGACCGTTGAAGCAGCGATAGAAGAGACATAAAGATGCAACAGTGCGGCGAAGAGACAAAGGTTGAAGGGAATCAGTAAGTGGAGGAGAGTTAATGAGACGAAAAGCCTTTGACTCCACCCTATTGAGAAGAGCTGCATGTGGGGAGCCTCCCCACACATGAGAGTTGTACTCCATACACGGGCGAATAAAACTCGTGTACAAGGTCAACAACTGTGTAAAGAAAGTTTGGAATCGGCTTAGCACACCTAATCTCTTGGAAGCAGATTTCACAAGAGATGTAATATGTTCTTTCCAAGACAAATCCAGAGAGAATGAAACCCCAAGCATGTTCAAGGATGATGCAGGACATAACTGTTCATTATTAAACATTAGTGGGTAATCCTGAGGAAGATTTTGTCGGGTTGATAAGTGTAAGAACTGAGTTTTTGATGCATTAAAAATAACAAGATTATTTTTACCCCAATCAGAGATACGAGCCAAGTCAGACATTAGGTGTGCCATAGCCTCATCCCTTTTTTGTTGAAGTAACTGCTGAGATGGACATTGCGGAAACCGAATGGAAAGGTGAAGGGTGGAATCATCACCATATGAGTGGATAGGGTTAGATGTACAGCTTAGAAAGTCATTGATGAATATAAGGAAGAGAGTTGGTGATACGACAGAGCCCTGAGGAACACCACTATTGATAGATCTAGGAGAAGAACGATGGCCGTCTACAACAGCGGCTATAGAACGACCAGAAAGGAAGCTAGAGATGAAGGCACAGAAAGAAGGATAGAAACCATAGGAGGGCAGTTTGGAAATCAAAGATTTATGCCAGACTCGATCGAAAGCTTTTGAGATGTCAAGTGCAATGGCAAAGCTGTCGCCAAAGTTCCGAAAGGAGGATGACCAGGAGTCTGAAAGGTAGGAGAGAAGATCGCCAGTGCATCGTCCCTGATGGAACCCATACTGACGATCAGAAAGAAGGTTGTGACAGGAAAGATGCTTTAAAATTTTTCTGCTAAGGATTGACTCGAAAACTTTTGAGACACAGAATGTTAAAGCAATTGGACGATAGTTAGAGGGTTGGGAATGGTCACCCTTCGTTGGGACTGGCTGAATGAGAGCAAACTTCCAGCATGAAGGAAAGGTACAAGTTGAGAGACAAAGGCGAAAGAATTTACCTAGGCAGGGTGTAAGCACAGAAACACAGTTTTTGAGGACAACAGGAGGGACTCCATCAGGACCATATGCCTTGTTAGTATTGAGGCCAGTGATGGCAGAAAATACATCAGCTGAAGAAATTTTAATGTCAGTCAAGTGGAAGTCAGAGGGGGAAGGTGATGGAGGAATAGCACCGGAACCGTCTTAGGTGGAATTGGAGGAGAAAGTCTGAGAGAAGAGATCTGCTTTATCAGTAGAAGAAATAGCTACAGAGCCATCAGAGTAGAAAAGAGGAGGGAAGGATGAAGAGGTAAAGTTGTTAGAAAGGTTTTTGGCAAGGTGCCAGAAGGAGCGAGAAGAATTCGAGTTGGAGAGTTGAGAACATTTAGAACGGATGAAATTATTTTTAGCAGAGCGAAGAACAGACTTAGCACGATTACGGGCAGAAATATATAAAAGATGTGATTCAGGGGTGGGTTGGCTCCGGTACCTCTTATAGGCCCTCTCCTTGTTGCGGACAGCATTAGAACAAGCGTGATTAAACCAAGGCTTTCTTGCATTAGTCAGAGGATATGAGAAAGGAATGAATGCTTCCATGCCCGAGAGAATAACCTCCATAATGCGCAAGGCACACTCAGATGGCTCCCGGCCATGGAAGCAATAATCATTCCAAGGAAAATCAAAGAAGTACTGCCTGAGGGCCTCCCAATCTGCAGCTCCAAAGTGCCACAGGTGGCGTTTCTTTGGAGGGTCCACAGGCCGTACTGGAGTGATAGGACAGGTTAAGGTAATAAGGTTATGATTGGAGGAGCCCAACGGAGAGAAAAGATTAACAGTGTAAGCAGAAGGATTAGTTGTTAGGAAAAGGTGAAGTATGTTGGTACTCTCTCCAAGGCGGTCAGGGATACTCGCATATTCTTGTCTCTCACTCTGAAAAATATTTTTTTTTTTTTTGGCATCGCAGCACAAATACTTCTTGCTTGCAGGCAAATGTCCACCCCGTATCAGATCTGATATGGTGCCATTGAAAATTGCTGCTGTTGCAGCTAATGACACATCGAATCTCACAGAAGACTCTGCTGTTCCACTGATGTCGAGGTAGTTTCTTCGACTTTCTTTCATTGTAACACCTTGCTCTTCATCACTTTTCTCTTTTTCTTCACTCCCCATTTCAATGTCCATACACTGATCTTCTGCAGAAACATATGCATCAACGGATATGTCATCAACATCATATCTCTGAGTCATCAGCAACGAGTGTCTGTCTCTTTCTTCTCGCTGTTTTTGCATGGTCTCATCAGAAGTTTCTCTTCTTTTAATGATCATCCTTTGCCTGGCTGTCTCTTTGGCATCCACGGTGCCTATCATGTAAGCAGATCTGCTACCCTACTGTTCCCTTTGAGACCTCAACCATTGCAGTTATAAGTGAGGGAGCTTTTGCTCCCTGGCACGGGTACAGAAACAGTGTGCCTCAGCCTGACAACCCTGTTTACATAGAGCTGCTTCTTCACTACACAAATGAATTGGATATCTGCGTTTAGTTATGTCAAAGAGATAATCAAGCTTCTTCTCCCATTCTTCGATCTCTGCTTTCTTCTTGCCCTTGCCTCTAGAAATGTCAGAAAAGGCACTCCATGCCCTTTCTAGCCTCTGGATGATTGACTTCTTTCCCACGAGCACAGGTTCTTTGAAGCGATGGTTGGACCTACTTCAGGGATCAGTCACTTCATCAGCCACAATTTCAAAAATTTGTTTAGAATATTTCTTCTGTCATGATCATGGGGAATGATATTGGCCTGTTGGACTTCAGTACCTCTTCTCAGATAATCTCTGAGCGTTGGGACTTCTGTCAAAATGAAGCAAGCAGGACCACCAAGATAGCTGCTCAGTGAGTTAGCTGTTGACAGTCTGGTGTTCTTGACACCACAGCTGGACCCTTCCATCTGTTCTCTGTATGATGAAAATAATGCTAGCAGCAATAGTTGTCAGATATACCAGTGGATAGATGCTTCCAGCTCGATAGCAGTATTTTATTATATAAACAATTGAGTCACCACTCCAATACAGAACATACACTTTTCATAGGCAGTCAAACGGATGAACAAAACGGTTGACGAAATCGCAGATATATGTAATCCAACTAATTCTCAATGCAAGCATAGAAGGAGACAAGAATATAGCACGATTAAACTGTTGAGGTAATCAATACACAGCAACAATTCAGATTCAATGCTTGGCATGTTTTGTCACATTTTCAAATGGGTTTCAAGGTAGCTAAATTGATTTTTTTCAACGATTTGGTGATTGAAATGAGATCTATATTCACATTTGAATGCACTAAAAAAGTGACCTGTTATCGCAAAATGTAACTGTCAGAAAGTATGACATACCCTGCTGTGGAAGCTTTACTAATGGGCGTACAAAACTCTGGCACACTTCGGATGGTCATCTCCCGTCGGAAGTGTGCCATCCATTTTTCCACTCTCTCAACTAGTTTTTGAGCAGCAACGCTGCAGATATTGGCCTCAGCATCCCTAGCAACCGATACCGGTTTTCAAAAATACCCCCCTAGTTCCCCAGCAGCTTAAATGAAAGCTTCCATGTTTACAGACACTGACTAGCCCTACCACTTTCTATAGCACACCTATGCGCTACATGGGCTAGGTCAGGGGTCAAAGGTCATCCAATGCAAAAACAGTGCAAATAGCTAAAGTAACGACTATGTTCATGCGAAATGCTAGGGCTCCGAAGATTATTAAGCCAGGGCCATGATTCCTGGATTAAATGTTGCACTGGAGTAGCTCCATACAAAAATGACATTGTGCTGAAACTCACTTCCAGTCGCTGGCACCACTACATAGAAGTTGTACCATTCCGTAAATTTCAAGGTCCCTAGCTCCACAGTGGGTGGATGGAATCGAATGAAGTTTTGCATGCTTATAGATGTTAATGAGTACTACTAGTGAGCTTTGTACATGTATAACCTATATCTGCCAGGTCATGGGTCAACGGTCATTAAGTGCAGAAAATATGAAAAGCTCTAAAATTACAACCTTGCTCGCACGAAATGCTGAGGCTCCGATGATTAAGCCAGGGCCATGATTCTTGGGTGGAATGTTGCACTGGAGTACCTCCAAACAGAAGTGACTTTTAGTGTCAAAACTCACTTCTGGTCACTGACAATGCTTGTTCGCAATGAGCTGGCCATCATTCCCCACTGGCTTGTTCTTTTCACATATTTACCTCCTCTCTTCCTGTTTCTCCCATCCTTCCTGTCACTTTTTACTCCTCATTCCACTTTAGATAGCTTAACACTGAGGAACAAACAAAATGGTTGCCTGTAACTCAGGAAATCAATTACAACAGTCTGTGGTAACCAAATAACTAGATACCTGGGGGACATGGAGCCTACTGTGGTGGCCCTGTTAACTGAGTGGATAGACGCAAACATGGCTTCCACCGAGGAACCAAACCAACAAACTAATACCCACATCTCGCTGTGGAGAAGCTGTCAACTGCATGGAAACATCGGTTCACTGCATGGGACAACCCTGTGGGGGCGTTTGCTTCCCTGCAGTTGATAGGTCTGCTTGATCACACAAACTGGGGTTGGAAAACAACAGCAGCTCCTTTTCATGCACTGCCTCCATTCCTACAAAAAAAAAAAAAAAAAACATAATTTAACCCACTTGTATTTTTCTCCACCGTTTCTAAAACCCAAAAAACAACTCCAAGTAACGATAATTTATGGTCATTAAGTTTACGTTGTTGAGAAGGGCTTGCTGCTTCCAGACGGATATATGCACCACTTCAGAATGAGAGAATCTCCTAACCTAAATAAATCGGCTGGACGCTCTACGATTAAAGGGAAGTTGGCTGTCGTAATGGGGATAGGGGCAGCTTTTTTAGTGAAATCTTGTTTCCTACTGGCGGATTTATTCAGCACGGAAAAAGTCCTTCTTCTGAAAGGTAATTGGTATGAGTTAGGCCACACAACGTAAAAGATAAAGCATGTGGTACAGCGTTCACGCACCATTAAGTCCGGTGCTGGAGAGGGACGCTGTCACTCTTTAGGACCGATATAAACAGGTGGTTGAGCTGCGGGGTTATGCAAACGTCATTTTGTTCACTCCCTATCTCTGAATGACAGATTGTGACTTGAAGGACAAAGGCAAATCCAGTTTACATTCCACCAGGGTCACGTTCATATTCAATTTGTGGCCAGAACAACAGCTACAACAGCTATTTTGGTTAGTGTCTAGCGATTTTATGAGAGAAATGATAGTTATATTCATGACACATTGACATATGGGAGATAACATGCTGCATGACATGCTCACTTCAAACTACAGAATGTATTTCCCAAAGCGAAAGTGATATATAGTCCGTGCCATCATACAGAAAAGTTCACCTTTTCTCTACGATATTTATTTAGCATATCTGTTGAGGCAGACAAAAGTCAAAGTTATTTAAATAATATCTGCAGTCAAACTGGCAGTCACAGTAACAACCGTAACCCACAATTGGTACAGCGGGGTGCGACAAACATCAAGTGATGTTTTCTTACAATTATCTTTTGTCTAGCAGCAGTGATACTACCACCACCTTATGTAATTTTCTGGGAATGTCCACTGAGTTGATTCATTAGCCCATTCAGTTTGCTGCTAGCAGCACACCCCACTGCACAATACTTAGAGGTAGTTTTTCTCATGCTTATTTTTTTATATTACTACTTTGGCTTATTCTAAAGCTCAGTTATAGCATACACAGTATAATAGATATATGTGACATATAGATATTTTTTTTCTAACAGTTGGGTTTTATGATATTTTGGGGTGACTAGGCTATTTTTTTTTTTTTTACTTTCAGAATCACGAAGGACTATGAGAGGCAAATATATTATCATGTTTCTTTGTAAAATAAGTAAATTATAATTTAGTTTTGTATGAAGTAAATACATGGAAATGTTTAGTCTTCAATTAAATTCCATACCAGCAGTAAGTAAGTTTCATTTTAAATTTATTTTATGAATAAATTTTGTTTATGGTTATTAAACTGATTATGTTAATTTGTGAAATAAAAGACAAGAACATGATCCTGTGTTAATTACCTTAATGAAAATAAGTTAATTCCTGAAAAAATTACATACAGATATATTGCATGTGAAGTAACTATTTGAAAAATTTTATTTTTGGAATAAATACATGAAAAATATTTTTTATAATATTAAATACGTTTCTTTGTCATATAAATGCATTAAAATGTCTATTAAATAGTACAATGCACAGAAACACGAATAAAATAATAAAAAAAGTAATAATTAAAATAAATTCCTGAGGTGTATAACACACCACAGCACTAATAGTGTTTTAACCCGCCCCGTCCCAGCAACTTTTTTACCCAACCCACCCCCAAAACCCGGCAAGTTTTGGATGTTTCTTTTGGGGGGGATCAAACCTCCGCTTTTGGTGAGACACATTGAAAATTCAGCGAGAAAGTGCTCACCTGAAGTAAAAAAATACCCTAAACAGGTGAGAGGCCCCTCACCTGGCTACCGCTTTCTATGACACCACGCTCATAAAAGGTGCTCCCTATGTGAGGGAAACTTAACTAAATCCACCCAGAACTGGTAAGTATTTATTTATTTGGTACGAATTTACATGTAGTACAACAGTATATTGGCTTTCACAGATAATATAGGCGATATAGGCATTGTTCACTCACCAAATACATCAACATACTGCACCTACCTTGGCGGCATTACCTCCTCTTTACTTCTGTTCATTACTAACTCTGGTGCCATGTAATCTTTGTCCTCTACATCGGGAATCACCTTCGCCTTGAATTTCGTCTTCAGAGAGATCTGGCCAGCTCACTGCTAACAAGTGAGTTGCGAGAAAATGGCGCACCCCCCGTGGGGGGGGGGCTACACAGGGTCAGGCAGTGTCCCGCGAAACTTGAAAAATGTGCAAATGATGGGCCTTTCAACTGCATCACGTACGATGCACGTTGTCGGGACTCAGCGTGAAAAACAGTTGCGACGTGCATTGTACATTGACGGGGCTTGGTGGGTTAAAGTCCCACCAAGCAAATGGAGGGTTAAATGCCTTAGTGGCTGATGCAGCAGCAACAGAAGTTTTAAAATTTATGAGTATGGGGAGTTGTGTGGGTGGTGTGGTAGTGGTTGGCTGTCCTTCTGAATCATAGTTTTCAAAGAAATTGTCTCTCTCCTCACATACCACTGAGATGTGAGGAGTTGCCCGCCTACTTCTTGCTCTCACAAATACCGTTAAAGTGCCAAATTTATACGACCTAACACATCATTCTTTCTCCGTATGCTAAAACACTAAATTCATGTTACCTTCATTTAATTATTGCGCCTAATACATGTCTAAAAATATAATTTTCTCTCCCAGGTAGCCTACTACCCTGACTACGAATGTATTTACATACACACCAATAGCAAGGCTTGATGGATTAAATACTTGACAGGCAATAATATCTAGGCAGCGTTGCCAAACCATGAGGCGCCGATTTCACCAGACAATCACCAAAATTTCACCAGATTTCGTCAACATTGACAACTAACAACCATTAGCCTAGATCAAAACACAAACAATCTGCTGACCGTTCCAATATAACACTGTACACATACCCATTACTCAAAAAATAATCCCTTTCCTGAAACATCTCATGATTCACTGATTCTTGAAGGATAATTTCTAATGTTATTTTAATCATACTTTACCTTAAATAGTGTATTTACCTTGTGAAATCTACGAGAACTCCATGGGGCGCCACACGACATGTTCAAACGGAGGAAGCAGCTGAGATACCGTTGCCAGCAGTTTAATGTAAACACGGAACTAGTTGCCTTACGCCACCACTGAGTCACAAACATGAGCGCGTTTCAAACATCCTTGACTACACGCTATACAAAACTACCTAAAATTTTGCTGGACGAGAAGGAAACCTTTATGGCCCCGAAATCGAAGTAAACGATTAAGTTTACTTCAACTTTAATCACTGGTCATCTACATTTTCACCAGATTTGACCAAATATTTTCTGGTTTCAAACTTTTTTTTTTTTTTCACCAGGAAGCTTGAAATTTCACCAGATTTCCCAAATCTAGTGAAAATTTTCACAATCCGGCAATGCTGTATTTAGGCAAAGCTTCATGTATATCTCACAGTACACGAGAGAGAGAGAGAGAGAGAGAGAGAGAGAGAGAGAGAGAGAGAGAACCATCCCATTAACCAACTGTGATTACTACCAGCGACGTATACCTCGACCACCTATCACCTGTCAAAACACCCAGACGCTGTCCCATCACTACGTACAACATTATGCCTCATCCTTATGGGTTAAGGTTGAAGACAGATTGGAAAAAAACATGATTCTCAGTCGCATTATCCTCCTGTAACAATTTCAGACCTCTTACAATTAGTTAAGTGATTTTCCTCATTTAATGTATATACAAGGTAGCTGAGCAAATACAAAGTAATGAAATACATAGAAAATATGTTTATTTCGCTATTACATATATTATTATCTACATCCTCCTCCTGAAATTTTTTTCACGCACCGGAATGAGTTGAAGTAGGTTCTGAGTGGAAGAAAGAACCTGATCGAGGGAGAACTATCAACATCATGCTCAGTTAGCCACACTCTTATTCACTCAGGAATCAAGGTCCAGAATCATGACTCTACATCATAGCTGTAACCCTCTACACCTATGTGCTTCGCAATACTAATCATCTGGAGTCAGGTGGACAGCTATCTTGTCAGCTATTAAAAAGATGAGTAAACTCTTGCCGTTCACCCCTTTCTATAAAATCTTTCCAATAGCTCGAGTTCTTGTCAGTTCCCGATCCTCATCGACCTGCTAACGTTGTTTTTTTCCACATTCATTTATTATATCACCGTCTCATTTACCTGCCACGTCTTCTGGCACTTTCAGACTCGCTTGGATACCGCTGCTTGGCATGTAGCGTTTCTGCAGCACTCTTTCCCAACTTAAAAGGGACTGTTGGCTATTTGTTCAGACTGACTCACGAGGGACAACATGGACAAATGGTTTTCACACTGAGGGCCATGGGGTAACCGTAAGTACATGAAGTCTTTTATCAAAGAATTTTATAGTCGTTTTCCAGGGACAAAATTTGTGTGGAATATTATTCTGTCATCCATCTCATGTAGTCCATACTCATAGACATTGTAGGAAGAGGTTAATTTGCCACAGCCACTTCCATAAAGAAGAGCGTGATGGAGTTTGGAGTAAGAATGGGACGCTATTCCTGGTGTCAGTAAATTGAATGTCTGGGTTTTTCTGCCAGTCTTGTTTACCTATCTCTCCAAAACATTTTTTTTTTTAAAGTGTGGATCAGCAAAACTGAAAAGGCATAGCCTACTCGGTTCACATGGAAGATGGACCCTTTTGTACTCCATCTGTATCTCAACCACTTATAACCCACTTGGTTGCAAAACTGTAGTTTCAATCGTATTACTTAGCTTTCAATTCAGTTTATGAGGGGTCTTTTTTATGCACGCACCGCTTGTTTATTTTTAACCATTCGAGTTTTTTTTGGTAATCCCATACCAAACATGCTAAGTCGAGTGTTATTGGCTTGTTTGCTTCTTCAGATGAAGATGTAAATGGGGCCACATATATTAACGTATCAGGGGACCACAGAAGGAAGTAGTTTGATAGCCACTGGCTCAGACACACCATCACTTCAGCAGCACTAGCGCAAGCTTGGTACGGTAATGCCTGCTGCAAGTTCATGCACATGCATAGTAGGACTGTATCTAATACCCTTTCTCCCGGCAATGCCGTATCTCATACAGCTTATCTACCAGACAGCTATTCCCGTATTTTTTTTTTTAAATAGTTCCTCGTGTTCTCTTGCAATATCAACATCTCATATAAAATGGATGCTGGAGTTACTTCCCACTTTATTACCCGTTTGCAGCTGTTGAAATGCAAAAAAGCCATATTTGCCACTGTGTGGCGTACTGCTTTCACACAGCTCTTCAAAACAGGATCTACACAAAGGCTAATTAATCGTCTCATCAACTAACTTCCGTTTTCTTACCTCATTTAACTTCTCTCTCTCTCTCTCTCTCTCTCTCTCTCTCTCTCTCTCTCTCTCTCTCTCTCTCTCTTCGATGCATTGTTGCATCTCATTCCCTTTGCTTTCACTACTATAATGTGTCGCATTTAGACAGCCCTGTCTCTTAGGGTTCATCCAGACCAAGATACTTAGTTGTGCAACAGTTCTAAAAACACTGTATTTTCTCCATCACGAGACCGTTGCTTACCAATTGTTCAAAATTGTTATGCCACTGTCCTGCAATACTTGCGAGACAGTGACGCGACACGAGTAACAGGAAAGCGACTTTGTGTCTCAGCGATCTAGCGACTGTTCCACAAACGCGAGAAACAGCTAGTGTCGCTATGTATCTGATGTGCCTCACGATTATTTTCACAGCGTCAGTACATTAAATTCCATCATTTCCACTGCACGTTTGTTGTATGGGGTTTGGTCCGATTATTAACATCCAGTGGACACCTGACTTGAGAAGCTCGCAATTGTCACACCTGTTTGGTGGTCAGTCTTGAATAGGGTTGGACAAAGCATGGTTGCGAGACTACAATGAATACCAAGACCATCAGGCACATTGATTCACCACTGATACGGTTTTTGCAAGAATTCACAAAAAGCATTATGTTTATCAGTGTAAAGATATTTCCCAAGTTTTAACAAACACATTTGTGTTTATGCCTCTCAAGATGTTAGCCACTCACCTAATACAAGCTAACTGACGATTGATTCGGTGATCTGTGCTGACTTAAACTATGCGTCCTGTTTCCCATATCCAAGGGTAGTACAGAAACACGCAAATTGTTTCAGTGAACTGCTGAAAAACAACCGTGCAACACTTCTGGATCGTTGCTCAATTATTAACCGGCTTTCTGGCATCAGATTAGATATTTTGTTGCACAACTGTTCTGTGAAAAACATTGGTCTGGATGTGAGCAGGAAACTGCACCTCACAATTGACCTGCAATGTTTCGCTATCTCGTAACAGTTTAGATACAATGTTGTGTAACAATTGATCCTGGTCTGGAAAATCAGTCAGGACCTATTGTGAGGCAGGGGCCAGGAAGGTACTATGACAGAGGTATAAAGATGCTAACTTAAAATTCTTTTTTAAATATCTGGCCTCGAAGAGTGAAGAAGAGTTCCCTCTCTTCCCGAATTCTCTGTACATTTTTTTTTCAAATTAAATCCATCTCTAAATGATGCTTCGCTTTGGACCAAGTCCTTGCCCAAATAAGAGCAGTTTCTGAACAGCTACCATCACCACCATCACCATTACAGCTACCACCACCACCATTACAGCTACCACCACCACCACCACCACCATTACAGCTACCACCACCACCATTACAGCTACCACCACCACCAAAGCTATCACCACAATCACCATCACAGCTGCCACCACCACCACTACAGGTATCACCACCATCACCATCACAGCTACCGCCACCACAGCTATCACCACCATCACCATCACAGCTACCACCACTACCACAGCTATCACCACCATCACCATCACAGCTACCACCACTACCACAGCTATCACCACCATCACCATCACAGCTACCACCACCACCACAGCTATCACCACCACAGCTACCACCACCACCACAGCTATCACCACCACAGAAGTGAGGGAAGGGAATACGTAATTATATATAATACATCAATTTATTAAGAGTTTACACCAACACCTAAGTTGGTCTTCAAAACCTCTTCTCCTCTTATTAGTCGCACATTACCCTTATAAATTTCCCACTCCTCCCAGCATCCATAAATTCTCCAAGCAGACGAGGACAGCATTCTAGTAACCATTCTCGGTCCCCTTGGCAACTCAGAGACTGCAAGGAGGCGGGTTGTGTCCGGCTTTAGAATTCTTAGATTGTGACTATTTGTATTACTTCAGCAAATATGTATTCTTTTTCCAATAATTCCAGACCTGTAGTTACTGGTGTGTGTCTGGTGTTCGCTCTCTCTGGGATTGGGCTCCTCTCTTCCCGGATAGCAGTTTGTATCACTCATCCCGCCTTGCTCACTGGTGCATTTAACTGGGACCAAACATAGTCAGACACCTGATGATTGCCACGACACGCATTCCCCTACTTAGAAACACACAGGAAGCAATTACGACATTAGCCAGTACGTGAGGGGGAGGAAAAGGACACATAAGAGAAGGATGGAAAGTAGAGGAAGCGAAAAGGGAAACAAAACAGAAGTGGAAGAAAACGTGGGAGGTGACGGAGAAAAAAAAAGGAAATGAAAATTTACAAAACAAGTTTGTGAGAAAGAGAGACCTGATGAAAGCAAAAGGTTCGGAGGAAGCGTTAGTGAAAAGACATAAGAAACAGGAAATATAATAATATCAGATGTGAAAAATGATTACATAAAAGGTATCTGTCTGTCTGTCTGTCTCTGTCTCTCTCTCTCTCAGGTAGGGAGGCCTGTAACATCTACAAGCGTTTACACAGCCGAAAAAAAATCTTAAAATACATAATCTAGTACAATAATCACAGACTATGTGTTGACTGAGGGAAGCTGTAATACTGGACCGTCCTGTGAGTAATGAAACAGTCTCTGTGCTGGCAGGTTTATGGTATTGAATTATAATTAATATATCAATACTGACTGCTTTTCCCAATTCTATGTCCCCACAGGCACGTCATAACTTCTCCGCCAGTGCCCGCTAGTGCCATAAAATCAAATCTTTGGGTATCACATCAGAAATGTTGGATATGTTTATCCGTATCATTTCATATATATTGCGCTGTAGGGCAGGACCCCTCTACTCGGAGAAAGAGAATGATAGCCTCAATTATCTTTTGGATCTGTCAGCGAAGTGAGAATGAGGAATGGGTATATTTTGGAGAAGTGACATATGTAAAACTGGAGGTATTGTAAGAGTGATGTTTGTGTGCGTTGAGTGTCTACATGACATCAGTGAAATCAGGAAGATGCTGTTATTGGCATCCATATGAAAGGATTTACTACCAGCTCCACGTTTTAGGTTCGAACCTTAGACTCGAGGCAGATGCATTGCGAGACGTGTATGATATCAGTCTATCCTCTGCAGTTCCATATACAGTATGGTGGGTATTAATCGCCAAGTGCTAGCTGAGTTGTAAAGGATGATGTGTTGTAGGTGAATTACCGAATCTTGAGAGCGGGCCTTCTAGCCTATGACCAGAGTTGTGTGGATGATAAAAGAATTTATAACTACATGATAAAAGAATTGATAATTAACCCCTTAACCGCCGGTCGTCACTTTCGTGACGGTCGGGTGCAATGGATCATACCGCGGGGCATCACTTGAGTGACTCTGTGTTATTTTTAATTCCCCCGGGCTTTCAGGTGGTGACTTGTATCATCTATCAGCACTGCCAATGTCCAACAATAGTCAGAGCTGCTAATGTCATCAGTGTTCCCATCCATTGTTGACAATTTAGCCATTTTCCCCCATTCTTGACTCCCCTCCATACCTCTCCTCCATTACCCTCTCGTGACGTCTGCTCAGCCGCTCTGCGCTAAGTATATCTTCCCCGGATTTTTCTACTGTTTTCATCCATTGAAATGAGCCCTATGCCCTATTCTTATACATAATTATCTATCTATCTATATCTATCTATCTATCTATATCTATCTATATCTATCTATCTATATCTATCTATATCTATCTATATCTATCTATCTATATCTATCTATATCTATCTATCTATATCTATCTATATCTATCTATCTATATCTATCTATCTATATCTATCTATATCTATCTATCTATATCTATCTATATCTATCTATCTATATCTATCTATATCTATCTATCTCTATCTATCTATCTATCTCTATCTATCTATCTATCTCTATCTATCTATCTATCTCTATCTATCTCTATCTATCTATCTATCTATCTATCTATCTATCTATCTCTATCTATCTCTATCTATCTATCTATCTATCTATCTATCTATCTATCTATCTCTATCTATCTATCTATCTATCTATCTATCTATCTCTATCTATCTATCTATCTATCTATCTATCTATCTATCTATCGATCGATCGATCGATCGATCGATCGATCTATCTATCTATCTATCTATCTATCTATCTATCTATCTATCTATCTATCTATCTATCTATCTATCTANTTCCACTGTTTTCATCCATTGAAATGAGCCCTATGCCCTATTCTTATACAAAATTATATATATATATATATATATATATAAAATAAGGTAATTGATAGTGCCATACACCTGGAATTGGCTAATCATCACTTGCCAACATCCAACCTGCTCTCGTTCGCTAATTTCCCCTGTTTTTTTTCCCGTGAAATATGCCGCATGAGCTACTCTCGTAATATAAATGTATATAAGAAAGGAAGGGAGAAGCCTGAGTGATATTTATATTCACCTGGAACTACCTAATTTATATGTATTGATTAGATTTCCTACGACTTATTTCTTAGCATATACATTAGCAGCTGACATTTTCAACTCTTTGCTACCGAGATACAGCCAGTTTGCTTTCGTCCTTCTCGGTGAAATGACGCCCGCCCATTTCTGCCGCTTTTGCGCCTATTATAAAAGGCCCTGTGACCTCTACCTCTACTAAACATCGTGTGGGAAGTGGTAAAGGACTGTAGATATATA